>CM026897.1:69309776-69409776 GCA_015227895.2 Colaptes auratus | reverse complement strand
GCAAGACATTTTTTTTACTTTTGTTTTGCTGCTTTGAGAATTGTTCAAGGGCATATGAGTAATAATGGATAAAAAGTTACAGCAGACAGTTTCTGCAATCTCTCCAAACTAATAATGGCATAAAAGTAAACATCTTTTGATGTAACTTACAGACTGCCAACAACCATCCAGGCTAGAAGCAGGCCACCCAATTACAATGCGAAGTAAATCCTTCCATGTATTTATAGATACAGATGTAGATATAGATAGATGTATATATAGATTTTATAAGATTTTATATATATATATATATACACACACACATATATATACACAAATAATGCAGCCAGGTGACCATTTTTATGCTGTGGTTAAGTTACCTGGGATTTTAGCTTATTTTTTTCCCTATGTCCTCTTGCTATTATTGCAAAGAAATAGAAGAGTTAGTCAGAAAGGTAAATATTTTATTGAGGAATATCATCCATGTAAACGTAAGGAAAAACTTTTTCACAGTGTGGGTGACAGAACACTGAAACAGGCTGCCCAGAGAGGTTGTGGAGTCTCCTCTGGAGATGTTCAAAACCCACCTGGGTGAAATACTGTGTGATCTCTAGGTGATTCTGCTCTGGCAGGGGGGTTGGACTAGATGGTCTTTTGAAGTCCCTTCCAACCCCTAACATTCTGTGAGTCCAGGATCACCTTATAGCTGAGATACTATGTCATGGTGAGGCTTGCACTACCAGTTCCACAGGGCGTTACGCTGTTCCCCATTCCTGTTCTTCAGACAAAATATTGCTGATCCAATTTTGTGTAAAAGGCTGTTCAGAGATAAACTGTATGTCCCACTGGCAAGGCATGCTGCACTCATCCTTGTGCAAGGTTGGTATTGTTATTGTTCTGGTAAGTGATCAAGGTGGAAATGTCTCACTTATATAAAATGTTCTAGTGGCTTTGGAGGTGTATTTTGCACTATATTTCTCACCCTGTGGGGAATGCTTTATGTGGTCACTGACATGTAGTCTAACACGAAAATGTCCAGGTTTGGAGGACCTGGGAACCTGTCTGCCCTTAAGCCAATGATGGCTATACCACAATGATGTCCTATACAAGCCTCACACAGTTAAGAGGCTGTCATGTTGATTTGGGTTGGCTTCAGTTCACCTCCAAATGCCAGAGAAGTTTTCTGTTATGGAAAAAAGTAGGTTTTAGTTCTTGTTTTGTCATACCTCCTACTAAATTTGTCTTTGGAAATGACCTCAAATGTTTGAATGGCATTCTCTTTGGCTTGCTAAACAATGTCTTGATTTTGCCAAAGGAAAAAGGAAAGAAACTCTTTAAACCAGCAGACTGCCCTTTTGTTGTGTCTCAGATAAATCTGAATTAATCATAAGTCAGCCAGCCCATCCGGTCACACCAACATCATTGTCTCAGATGCTGATTAATGGATCAGAGCTAACTTTAACTGACACTTCTTGGTTTGCTTTTTAAATGGCTGCTAAATTGCAGTTTCATTGTGGCACACTTAGGAGAAGACTGAACCAAAGGCTGGTTTGGAAGCAGGCATCTGGCTTCAAGTTTATTACACCATGTTAGCAGCTGAGAGCTGACCTGGGAATACATTTGATCACCTGAAAGAGCTTCCACAGTGAAACCAATAGTAAAGTATGGTAAGGACTCCAAAGAATGTAGGAGAAAAAAAAATCACAATGGATGTCATAATGACCCAGGTTTGTTTATGTAGTGTAGGGGGCTAAATCGTATCTCAGCCTTTCATCACCCAGCTCTGGAACATTAGTACTTTAATAACATCTAATGACAAAAATATGGAAAAAATTAGAAACCGGAGCAAATGAGGAGTAGTTTTTTTTCTGATGCAGATTAAGTTCCCTAAATGCCAGTCATTGTTTATTTTTGTCTAAAGCTCCTCTTACTTATTTATTTAAGAGCTCAGACTCTTATATCTCTTCATGCTTTGCAGTTGCAAGGCTGGGGTTTTGTTTGTTTGTTTGTTTTCTTAATATAGGAAGGACATTTAATATTTTGCAGCTGCAACTTTTTTTGGGGGGGGGATGTGGTGTGGGGTGGTGTTATTTCTTGGTAGATAAGTCTGTGGAGCTCTTTCCAGTGTACCTGCTGCTTTATTGAAACCATGACTAGAACATGGTAATTGATATGCTTTTTTTCTCTGCTATTTTGAATACAGTGAGGCTCTCAGACCTCCCACCTAGCCACCAACTCATTAGGAATACATCAGAGCAAAAGCTTCAGAAACAAAATTGGTTGTTGAATACTTGTGGGCTGGGACAATGCAAAGTCCTGTTTTGGTCTGGAAAGGCAGAATTTTGTTTTCTTAGGTAATATCTATCAAAAGTGGAAGAACATTCCGGTTCATATTCTGGGGAATGTGGATTCCTGGCAAGTCTGAGTGAGCCAGCCTTGCTTATGCCTTTGCAATGCTTTGCTGCAATATGACTCATGAAGCATCTGGATGTGGATTGTGAGGGCTGGATGCTCTAATATTGTTTTCTAAGCAGCATTGTGGCACAAGGTTTCTGGGTGCCTTGATGCCTATAAGGCCTGGAGATTATCATTGCATTTTAACTCTGATTATGAAAGTAAGTCTTGTGCAACCAAAGTTCTAGCCCTCATGAATGACTGTTTGGATCACCTACCCATCCAGACAGGCAGCTTGAAGAAATAAGGTGTGAGGGGACTGGTTGACAATGATGAGGAAGGGTCAGAGCGGGGCAGAGGAGGACACACTCATAATTTTTGGTGACTTGTTCAGTGTGAGGCAAAGCAGTTGAAGCTCCTCACTGTAGGTGCAGAGTTACAAGTAAAATTTTGCTCTGGCTGTATTTTGAATATTGCTCTTACCAGACTGGTGCACGTTATGGAGGGCTGTGGTAATCTTCTGGGCAAGCAGTCAGAAAAGGGAAAGTAGAGCTGGAAGTGATCAACAGAGGCCAAGAGATCCATGGCAAGGTCAGCTCTATGCCAATCCTGAAGATGTGTACTTGACCTGTTCTTAAACTCTCCTATGATGGAAACTCCCTGATGATCTGTTCTGCTCTGTCAGAAAACTGTCCTTCAAAAAATCTTGTTTTCTGAGTATAAGCCACAGGTCCTTATACAGCCTGCCATGGACATAGGAAACATGCTATTATTTACCTTGCATAATTTCTCTCACGAATGCTTGCTTGCTCTCTCAATCTCTGAATTGAGTACTCTTGTACACCACGTGCTCTGAGATATGTGCCTTCATTTCCTTTTGGGTTTCTCTTGAAAGAAACCTGATGAAGGGATGTGGAGGGAGAGCTTTCTGATAGGTCCTTTACCATGGGCACTGGAGTGAACCAGACCTAAAAGTGTACCTATCCTACGCAAAGATGCAGGATGCCCTTGGGTACCCATGGATACAGAAACCAGCATGCCCTAACCAGGGCCACTGTAATGATTTTTCTGGGCTACATTTATGAAAGCAAAGGGGAGAATGGCAGGTCTCATGTCCAGACACAAGAGCTCAGTTTGCAGTGGTCCGAAGTGGAGAGGCTTTGAACCATATCTGTGCTCGACACAGGTTTTGGCCCTGGCTGGTGACTCTAACCAGCAGGCAGCTAGGATTTGAAGAATAGTCAGTCATGTATATGTGTTTAAATGGTGCCAGCTGCTCTCAAGGCAAACCTGCTCGTTTCCATGGTATACATGTATACTTAGATTTTGGCAACTGCTGACTTTGTAACTATATCCACTATTAGTAGGACTCTCTCATGGGGTTACCACATGACCTCTCACTTCTCCATTGTACTGCTTTGGCAATGGGACTTCTTACAGCAACTGCTGTCACACGGAAGTGTATAGAGGCATGGCCTGCCACACCTTTTGGGGAATCAAGCCAGATTCGTTGGCCAAATTCAGCATAGTGGGCTGACATGTGGGAAACCAGAGCATGGTCAGGACCTATATCTAGAAACTAACAGGCCTGTGTGTGGAACTGAGAGTGAGCTTCTTGTGTGCAACCCATGGCCAGCATGGAGTTTTTCTGGGGTTGCCAGCAAGGCAGAGGCAATGACCTGATTAGAACAATATGCTTCTTGAAACATGTATGTGGATTGAAAAAAAAAAAAGGACAAAGGTACCTTTTTCTAAGTGGAGAATTTAATAAGTATGTTGGTGTCATGTAGAATATGATCTTGAGAAACCACTAGAGCTATAATCTTACTGGGGAGATAGCTTTTGTGTTTCCTGAATGTAGCTGGAAATGCTGCAGTGTTGCCAGTCTTGAAATGCTGGTGAGTCTGTCTTATAAATGTCATGGAAATATGAAGTTCTATTTACTTGTCTGGTTCTGGAGCCCAGGGTCATGTTTTCAGGCTTTTCTCTGCAGCTCTGAGAGCAAGACAATTATCTCATAACAAAATCTAAAATGAAAAACAAACAAATGTCAAACAAACAAATAACACTCTCCCTCCCAAAAAAAAGCACACATGCAAACACCCCCAACACAGAAAGCCTTCTCCCCCCCAAAAAAACCCCAACCAAAAAACCCACCCAACCAACCAAAAAAAACCCCACCAACCAACCAAACAAAACCCCAGCCCAAACCAACCAACCAAACAAAACCCTTTTAATACTGTTTTGTAACTGCTAGCTGACAGGAACTGGAACTTAAACCATCAGATATTATGAAGCTTGTAATAAAATGCTGTAAGAGCCAGCAGCTCTACAGTGGAGCTTTACTTCCACACTGACTATTCCCTGCAGCAAGGAGCAGATTTCATAACGCCAAAGAAAGAAGAAGCTGGTCAATGGCCAGAGGACAGAGTCTGTAAACATTTCTAAGGAGCAAACCCCTTTTAGCTGCAGTGAGTACTTCAGGCACAGAGTACTGTGACGCTGAGGCAAACAAATAGCATTGCAGGAGTTCCTTTTAAAAGCAGCAGGTGCTTGAAGGTGAAGTTGGTGACAATGGATTCCACTATGAAACAACTTGTACTTAAGTTGTCTTGGCCCCAAGCAAATGGTCAGTCTCATGAACCAAAGCAAATAATTAGTGCAGCTTCAGGCCCTCAAGGATTGAATACATAGTAATATCATCTTGGTCATTTTTCCCCTCTTCTTGTCACAGAGTACCCTACTTATCCACCTGGTCTGACATGGGTGCTGGCACTACCCAACTATTTGTTTCCAAGCAAGAATCTGACTGTAGTAGAGTTGCTGCAGCCCTGAGCCAGGCTCTGTGGCAGAGGGACCTGGCACATCCTGAAAGCTGTCACAGTGCCACAGAGAAGATTGAGGAAGAAGAATGAAGGAGAGAGGGAGGAATGAGCTCTATATTTTTCAAGTCCTGCTCTGACATTTACCTGTTGAAAGCATACCTTGGTTGTACAGAAGGGGACAAGAGCATTGAGCACAGCAGCTTGCAGGACAGGGAAGCTAAACAATTCCCTTCTGTTCTTGGTCCTCCCACATCCCCATTGAGAAAGGAGATTGCAAGGTAGGAAATCTGGTGGGTTAAAGGACCCAGAGTCCCCTTTTGAGGATGGAGAGGCAGTCTGGCTGCTAAGAAAACAGCAGAATATTATCCACAGCAGCCTCTAATATTCAGATATGATAACCCTAGTGCCAAGGAGGAAAGTAAAAGTAATGGGGAACACTCCCCTTCACCCCACAGCCTGCCCCCTCAAAAGATTCTTCACTTCAGGCAATGGAAATGAAACTTGTGACTGGTTTCTGAGAGGCCCATCTGCCGGAACAGCTGTGCCTGTTGCACAACCTGCTACTGTTAGCAGATAACTGACTGACCACAGCTAGAGAGCTTGCAGGACAGACCTCACTCTTTCCTTCAGGAGCTAGACAGGTCTTCAGGCAATCAAGACATCTGCATTTTCTTATTTGCTGACTGTCTTTAGCAGCTAGATGGGCAAGGAGCTACGGACAGATACAGTTGATAACTGCACTACAGAGCACTGGCTACAGCAGCTTGTAATAATGGAAAGGTGTCCAGTTACAGCAAATTATAAGCAAATACTGCTAAACTCTTATGGGAGCCTACCTGTGATGTGACAAGAAATGTCCTTAGTCACAATATTTTAATAAATATGTTGCTAGCAATTGTTATTACAAGAATTCAGAGAGATTCTTCCATGAGTTATAAAAGGAAAAGGTTTCTGTATTTCGGATGTATTATATGTGTGTACATAAGTAAAAGTACCCATAGTTTCTATTTTATTTTGACTCTTTTCTCTCAAAGTGTTGAGATGTGTAGCCTTGAACAATGAGCACAACCAATCAGGTCTATCCCCTCCTTCTTCTGCTGAGAATGCAGCCCCATGTTTTTTAAAATTAGGAGTGATTTAGCCTACTAGCCACCTGTGAGCTCTGAGTCATCAGCCCTTGTTCTTGACTCCGAGCACAGTTGCACAGGAAAATCTTTCTCAGCTGTTAACTACTGTGAGTGAGCTGCCTCAGCTGGCCAAGTTGTACTCACTCTCTTTGTTTTGCAGACGGGTGGATTAAGCGCATCACCTCAGGACTGCCTAGGAACAAGGTGAGCGGAGCAACACTCTAATGTATACACATTTCTCACTTCTCCACACTATGAAATACACTCAGTCTACAGAAGGTGCCTTGCATTTCCAGAATTACCGGAGTGGCTCAAGCAGTATTTATAAAACCACTGTGCCTGCAGTATTAGCACTGAAGTTCTGGGTGAAAGCTGGCGTTGCAGGTATAACCAGAGGCTGTGAAGGGTTGGAGCTGTGAAGAATAATTGTGTTTGGAGACACATCACTAAGTAATTTATTCTTAAAGCCTTCCTTCTCTGAGACAGCAACAGACAGGATTTTTCATCTCTGTCCTCCATCAGCTGTGCAATCTTCTCAACTTCACCATCACCAGAAGGGTATTACTATCTGCCCAATTATTCTGTCTCAAATATTTCTGTGTCTTCAGACCTACCTGTGTGGGTCAGCATGGTCTTAATTCCATTTTGCAGAGACTCCATTTGTACCTGGTGAGCAAGACTGTCCACTGAGATTTGTAAGGAGCAGAGCCACTTGACACATCTGTGTTCTCTTGAGTCCAGAGGGCTAGTGTGAGACACAGCAATGGTCCCAGTATTTAGGCCCACATTAGTTTTTCCTTGACCCTGTTTGCTCCAGTGACTGATTGGGAGATGCAGCTGTGATAAGTACAGTTTTAGATAGGTCTTGGTTTGGGTACTCCTTGTCAAATGCCCTAGTTTGCTTAGATTAAAAGGGCCCTTGGCATATCACCAAACATAGGCTGAACATTTCCTGCAGTGTGA
This sequence comes from Colaptes auratus, assembly GCA_015227895.2. Classification (NCBI taxonomy): domain Eukaryota; kingdom Metazoa; phylum Chordata; class Aves; order Piciformes; family Picidae; genus Colaptes; species Colaptes auratus. The sequence goes on along the minus strand of CM026897.1, from coordinate 69,402,488 downwards.
ATAACAACACTCTTCCTGTCTGGACATATGAGAGTCAGGGAATGGATCAGGTCTCTCCAGTTCTCAGAGGCTAATACTGGTGGAGCATCAGTACTGCCTCCCAGGAGGTAGCAACGCCATGGGGTGGTTAGACAATGCTTGCCATTCAGAGATACGGGTGCAGCAGCCTATCTGCAGGCTTGGGCACACAATGCAATGTTTGACATGTATATTTTTTTTTCTTCTTGTACAGAGACATGAAAATTTAAAAAGGGAGGAAGGGAGGGAGGAAGGAAGGAAGGAAGGAAGGAAGGAAGGAAGGAAGGAAGGAAGGAAATGAAACCAAATGTATAGTTCCCTTTATGCTTTCAAACTTATTCTTGATATTTCTTATTTAAGACAGCCCAAATTTGGAATACTTTTGACTTTTTCTTTGCTGTAAGTAACACATCTTGGGTTTGCTCCTGATTAAGTTCCAGTGTGGGTAATTGAATTCTGTTGTTCAAAATTCCTCTTGCAGTTTCAATTAGATGCAATAAGTTCATTTTCACTTCCTTTTCTGATTTGTTGAGTAATATTAGTGTGCGTTGTTCAAATAGTTGCTCTCCACAATTACAGAGATGCTTACCTTGTACTGGTGGGAGATGCAATATGATCCTTGTGCATGGCTTGCATATCATGTTGCTGAATCTATGAAGTTTTTTGAGATAGCCAAAAAACTTTCTTGGCAAGAATTACTTAAAAATATATATTTTTTTTTAATCAGGATAGTGCTCTATAGCAGTTAAAGTAAATATGTGTTAAAAAAAAACAGAAACTGGGAACTGATTCTAGATTTCAGTCTGTGCAAAAATCCCAGTGAACTACTGAAAACTTGGTATATTTGTTTGGTTTGGGAGATAAAACTGTGTTGCATGCACTGCCATGGAAAAGTTATTCTTGGAGCAAGATAGGTGATCTTAAGCTCATTCATTGCTTTGTAGGTCACAACAGTTCCTTATTTCATTCCCTGGGGTTTTCTCTGTTGTGAAGATGGGCCAAGTTTATGGGTAATAATGAAGAAGATTTAGTTTGTCCTGTAACAGCATGGGAGATGGGGCTCTTTCTAAAAGAAAGCAGGTCTTTAAATGCAGGTAATTAGTGACTCTTGGCCCTTATGAAGATATGCAGAAGATAATCAAGGGGAAATGAAAATTGCACTGTAAATTAATCATAAGACCTTTGCTTTACTGGGCCTGTGTCATAATGTTAGTGATCCCCCCCCCCAAATAATTTCCTACAATCACTATCACCAAAGGCTTCTGACTAACTGACAGGCACTCATGTATTTTTCATACTGATTTGGGGAATTTTATTTTCTTTCTTTCTACTTACACACCTTCATTTCCAAAGAATCAGCAATAAATTTACCAGAAACGCAACTATACCAACTTGAATATCTGTGATGTTACTTGGGTGACAGCAATGTGCCCTTGTAGCCAAGAAGGCCAATAGTATCCTGGGGTGCATTAAGAAGAGCATGGCCAACAGGTCAAGGGAGGTTCTTTTCCCACTCTATCCTAGTGAGACCACATCTGGAGTATTGTGTCTAGTTCTGGTTTGCTCAGCTTTGACTGGAGCTGTGCTGGGTGCTTGTTTCTGTGGCAGGATCCAGCAGTAGCCTCAGCCTGCATTGTGAACTAGACTGGTTTTGTAACAATAAGTTAAGAATACCTCTGAGTTCTTTCTGGTTGCTACCTTTGCCCCATTCTTTCTGATTGACACTCAAATCTAGAAAGATGCTGAAGGGTGCTTGACTGTCTCCTGTAGTAGTTCCCTGAGGAGGCATGCTTCACAATGTAAAACTAAGAGACAGGAAATTATGTTAATTTATGGAACAATATGTTATGCTGATGAAAACAGACCACACTGCTTCTCTGTGCATGCAGCTGTGCAAACACATCTCTCCTCTACCACCTGTTGGGAATAAAGGGTTTTGGCCAAGACAGTGTAGTGGGACAGCAGTAAGGCAAGAATCAGATCAGAGCTGCCTAACTTAACAGCTTAGTGTCTTCTTCCCAGCAGTGCAAAAGCACACCTGCAGTCCTTAAACTTAGGTTTTCTGTTGAGTTTATTGCTGGGCCAAGGTCTGAATAAGGAAGACCTTACCATATAAGACAAGGTGAACAACCTGGTGGAAAATAAAGTGCAGAAATAATGGACAACATTCACTTCCTGACATCTGCACCATTGACAGCTATTACAAAACATGCAAATAGTCTGGCAAAGGAGTGGATGCTCTGGGTATGAATGGAAAACAAACAAGAGATGAAAGAGAAAGGCGGGCAAATAAGCTGATGAGATGATGCTGTTGCCTGAGGAACCTCTCATGAAAGGTGCCATCTGCCAAAGAGATAAACCTTCTGTAAAGAATACAGTGACTTACTGCAGGCAGCGAACAGGAGAGGGACTGACAGATAAGAAAGGGAAAGGGATTTTCATGTGGGTGAGGAACCAGTGAAGACCCTCTGTCACAGAATGTTCACAGGACCATTCAGGTGAGAAAAAACCCTCAGGATCACCAAGTCCAACCAAAAAACCTACTTTACAAGGTTCTCCCCAAACCGTATCCCCAAGCGTCCAAACGACCTTTAAACATACACAGGGCTGGTGACTCAAATACCTCTCTAGGCAGCACGTTTCAATGTCAGAATGTCAATTCTGTTTATAAGAATTCATTCAAACCTGGTAGAGAAGCCAGCTTTTGTTTTGTCCATGATCTAAATCTGGCAGAGTTTTTCCTCTTTTCTTTCCCTGGACACTGTGAAACATTATCTATTTCCTTTCTGCTTTTCCCCTGTGAGGGCTCTGCCCCTGCCATCCTCCCAAGGCTTGGTTGACTGTGGGGGTGTGTCTAGGTGGTACAGATGGTACAATGATGGAAGGCAGGGATGGATCAGAAGTAGCATTTGGGGAAGCCCCCCACTGTTGCTGTTTCATCCTTTGTTGTTTTAGTTTTGGCTTGGACTCTCCAATTTGATCTGTCAGCACAAATACTGCCATCACCAGCAGAACCATGTTGAGGTGGCATGCTGTCTTGAGGTTCGAGGTTGTAAATCTCACAGGGATCTGCTTTCTCTCCAAAAATCCCACAGAATTCTCCCCTGAATCTAACCTGGTCTTTGTTCCCTCCACTACCCATCCTGCTGTCTTTGGAGAGCCAGCAACCAAACATATGGACAAGCAATGTTTACACACACACACACACCCCTCCACCCTTTTGTAATTTTTGGTGATTCACCTTCTGATATGGTCAGAGTAGGAAAAGGGAGGTCATGAATCATTGAAAAAAAATGGGTATGCACCAGTGGGGAGCCACAGCAATGCCATGAACCCTCTTCTACAGATCTTTTTAATCTTCCAGCTGCAATCCAAATACCAAGGTACAAATTAGCTGTTGGTGCCTTTCAAAAGGCCTTCTACACTAGAAAGTTTCTGTGAGATATTTGAAAGAGAAGGTGCTTTAAAAGGCCAGACTACCTTCTTCAGGTATAAGACTGGGATTCCTCACAGAGCAAGTGAAATGATCACATGAAAGACATCTTGTCCTCAGCCTCCTCTCCTTGCTGCCTGCACGTTGCCCCTGTTCCAAATGTGAGTCTTCCTGGGTGCAGGTGGCCTTCATGCCTGGCCTCCCTGATCTGGAGGTCTGCAGCAGAGAACCTCTGGGTCTGAAACGCAGCTCTTGACCCCTGTAGCTGTGCTGTGAAATTTTCTGCTGGGAATCCTTCCCTACACAAAGTAGTAGAAAGCATGTAAAGAAGAGCTGGTCCAAGTCTGATACCCATTTGCTGTTTACTACCATCATGTGCTGTGTAGAGCATAGGTTGAAGTCCTACTTAATTTCACCCTTTTGTTCTGAGCAACAGTGAAGTCTTTTGGTTTAGTTTAGACAAGAACAGAATACAGTTCTACATGTCTAGCAGTACTCAGATAAAAAAAGGTTTTTTTCAGCCTCAGACCTGGGTTTGTAATCAAAACATGGCATGAAGGGTTTGCCAGGGGGTGGTGGCGGTGGTGTGTGGTGTGTGAGAAAAGGGAGAAATTATTCAATGCTGTGGTGAAAGAAAAGGAGGAAAATTGTTGTGACGTATGAGTAGCTTTTGGCAGAGCTTTGGATTAAAAGTCCATAAAGCATGTCTACAAGAAAGTGAATTGATTCATCATGGTAAAACCCTCTCCTCTGAACAATTTAATGGGCTGTTACCACTGGAGGATACATCTTGCTTTCTTAGGCAGCAAGCTGCAATTAATTCTATACAGCTTTATTGAACTATGTACTTATGACAGATCCTTTTGGGTATTTACTCAGTTCACAATCCTCATTGCCTATGAAAACCATGTCATGGAGGTTGTACACATGGATAACACTCCCATCCTTATAGCTATGTTGACATCAAACTGTTTTTAGTATCAGATTGAGAGACTTAAACAGTTCTCAGTGCCTTGGCTGAGACTATGCAGCTGCCTGTAGAAGGGCAAGCAATGGAGCCCTTCCTGAGAACTTCTGAGATCAAGTCTCTGCTTGCCTTCTTAAACCTTGTATCTAGTCCATGTTAGCAACCCGAAAGGATATCTGGAGTTTCTAGTTGTTTGGTAGGACACACCGTAGCTGAACCATGACATTCTGCCCTCAACTGTATTCCTTCCCTTGGGCAAGGACACAGATGCTCTCTCATTCCTGGACATTTATACCAGCCAAGTTCTGGAGCAGACCCTCAGTCTCCAAAGCCGGCAGATGAGCAGTGGGCAGCAGCTGGAGGGAAACTGGAAGACTTGACAACTCTCTCAAGGCATTATTAGCGCACATGAGCTAAAGTGGATGAAGATTTCAAAATAAAATTCTTAAGGCTGGCCCCAGGCAGTTGGCTCACAGAGCCTTTATTTTTAAGCTTTTGTCTTGCTATGTCTAGTTTGCTGCTTTTGGCAAAGTCACAGGGCAACTGAGTGCTTAATTAGTGTTTGAGAATTTAATTCTAGGAAAGCAACCTGCTTTGGCACATAGTAGCTCTACCTGGTAAAGCACTTAGTACAGCACTAAGGAGAAGGTATTCTGCAAGCTGCAGTGACTCTGAATTCAGTGTGCTGCGCTTGACACTGCTGTGCTGCCATTACAGAGGTGTAAGGTGGCTTACAAGATGCTTACAAGACAATAAGGTCAGAGAGGATGGCTTACATACTCTCCTTTCCCTCTACAGAGACTGCAGAGACTGTCACTGAGGACAGAGAGTGAGACCAGATAGTGTGATGATTAGAGATGGATGCAATTCTGCAAGGGAAAGCACAAACAAAAGCAGAAGATGCAGTGGTGTCTAAAGGATGGGAAAGATGGTGAGAAACTTAGCTGCATATGGAGGTATCAGCCTGATCCTTTGCTAGAAGGACATGTGCTTAGCTGTTTACCTCCAAGACCTCTGTGGTCAGTATTGACTACCCTCTGCTTTTGAAACAATGAAGCCTAGGGTTTCTCTTTGGAAGAGAATCACAGACTGAGCTGTCTGCTGGGGATTACTTGAGATTTCTGTTTGTGTTTGGGGTAGGATATGCCTAGTCTGTGGCACACAGAGGTAATGGAGTCCTCAGCAAAAATAATCTGATAAAACCAGAGGTCTCCTTTCTCCCAGAGTTGAGTGGCCCTGAGAGCTTGAGTCATATTTCCATTCTTTTAGGACATGCAGACTTCTTCACCTATTCTGGCTGGATAAATTTTTTAGTTCATAAACAGTCAGTAAAAGTCAATCTATAGTTGACTTTGAGACTACCACAGTATCTTTTAATTAAACAAAAGCATTCTCTGAATGGAAGTTATTCCACTCTACAAATACGCTCTTTATGTGTCACTGGAAAGGATTGCAGAGTTCATGGATGTAGCATGTAGCTTTGCCTGTGAAAGTAAAAAAAAAACAGCCCTAATTTGCAGTTAATGGGCAAAATTGTATTCAGTCTTGTGAATGCTTATGTTACCACTGACTTGAAAAGATGGATGATGTGTGGTAAAGACACCTGTCAAAGTTTCACATAATTCAAGTGATTTCTTAAATTTGTGTAGGACAATTTTGTGATTCATACAATGGATGCACTGATTAGGGAAGATGCTCTGATGGACCTCATACTCATAAAGAATTAATAACAGGCTGAAAATGTGGAGGCTGAGGGCAGATTCATCTACAAGAACAACGATGAAGTTGTGACATTTATGTTCCTGAGAGGAGTGAGCAAGACAAAGGGTAGGACAACAAGCCTGGACTTCAAAAGAGTGTATTTTAGCCTGTTCAGGGACTTGGCATGCTGTCATGGAAAGCTGGCCTTGAGGGATCAAAAGGACCCAGGAGAAACAGCTGATCTTCAAGGATGACCTCTTCAGAGCCTAGGAATGCTCTGCTACAACATGTGGACTGTTGAGCAGCTATGGTATTAGGTCAACACAGGGAACATGGAGGTCCTCTGTAAGCTCACAGACAAAGAGGAAGGACTCAGAAGGTAGAAGCAGGAATGGATTAGTCAGAAGATACAAAGGCATTGCTAAAGAATATAGAAATGGGTTCAGAAAAGCTGAAGCTCATCAGAAGCTGAAGCCATGAGGAAAGGTGGTGAACAGCATATTTGTATAAAAACAATGACAGCAAAAGAAAGGCTAAAAGAACCTTGGGTTTACTGCTTAGTGAGATCTAGTGCCTACAGGCATGGTCATGGCATGAACATTTGATACTATTTTCACTGGTTCTAACTTCAACAGAACAGTAACCTGATCTAGTTAGACCCACTCTGAGCAGAGAGTAGGACAGGATGACCTCTGGAGGTCCTTTCCAACCTAAATTAGTCTCTGACTCTATGACAAATCACCCAGAACTGGTGCCTGGTTCTAGCCTGACTTTTTCTGTGTAGTTGCACACATTACTGGGGAAGCAAAGGGCAAGGAGTTGTTAAACCTCTAGATCCTCAGCTTCATAGTTAGGGTTTCTACTTCAACTTTTTACTTCAACCTAGAAAGCAAAGATAGACTACTCATATTCAGTCCTACCTGCATGCATGGAGCTATAAAACTAAAAGATCCAGTTCATTTGTGCTGATCTTGTAGTCATGAAAAATGTAGTTCTGTAGTCATGAAACAGTAGTTCTGAGTGCCCAACGCTAGAAATGCACTTCGGTTTGTCTGTTAGGACCTCCAAGTCTTGCCAAGTCATTGGTAAAGCATGGCCATGGTCACTCTTATCTAAATGAAGGTTAAGGAAGCCCTGCGCTCTAAGGTGACTGCTAGGCAGCCAATCTAGCTGCACACTCTCAATGGCTTAGTGGGCTATTTTCTAAAGTATGAAACTTGTGTAAGTCCTTAAATTATGGTCAGTTTCCTTAGGAACAGACAAAGGAGGGAGTGTGGGAATTGAGCTTTGAAACCAAATTGTAAGTTCTAGCACCAGTTTCACAAATGTGAAGAGCTTGGGATGGAGTTAGCCCTCAGATTCACCTTTCCCAAACTCCAGGATTTGGTCTTAGCTTTTCAGATCACTTTCTGCTCTAAAGGTTCATGCCATAAGGCAATGTATTTGCATACATCCAAATTATTCACTGTGTGTAATTTTTAAACACAGGGTTAAAGACCCAAGCTAGCACAGGACTGGTTTATCAGCATAGAAGCTAGGTCTTTTCCAGCTTGAGCCAAATATGTCTGAAGGAGCACAGCTTGTGTTCATAACTCTCTTTCTTCACTAAAAAGGAATTAGTACATTGCATAGCATTGCTTACTGAGAAATAATTTTGATGTAACCAGGATATGTTGCTCATTCCCGCTCATTTTCATGCAGCACTATGAATTCTGTCCAAGTTGCCATCAAATACATATTTATTTTCTCAGGAGTATCCAAGTATTTCCAACAAAGAGTGAGAATTGGAGAATTTCACAGCTGATATGTGTTTCCCTCTTGGAATGACATCACCCTTTAATTCCTCTAGATATTTTACTTTTTATGCCATTTTGACAGAAAGAGAAAGCAATTGCTCTTTAAGGTAGAGAGATTTCAAGGGGCTGAAATCAAAGTGAATGAAGATTATGATACAAGAAATTAGTCTCTGAATATGTAATCTAACACATCAAGTTACATTTTAATCTGTAGTAGCTTTGGGAACTGCAGCAGAGTTCCATAAGAAAATATGTTCATTCTTTGTCTTTCAATCCCATGTGAAGGTATTTGTGCGTAAGTGTTAAAAAGGTATTTAGTAATTAATTGAACTCAATCCTAAGTACAGTGATTTATGACAGGTGAAAAAAATAAAATTCCCACCAGAAAAAAAAGAAGAGCAAGAAAGAAAAAATATAGAACTGATGTATACTTTAGAGAGACAAACTTACACAAAATGAATACCAAATACTTGTACAAAATGAGTCTAACAGAAAGCAACCATACAGAATAGTAACAAGTCACTACTTCATGTTGTGAAGTCTTTTTTAACTAATCATCACAGGTTTCAGTTTAATGAAAGAAAGGCCCCTGGTAGTGAAAGAGCAGAGATCTGTCCCCTTTAGTCTACACTGCAGTTCAATTAATCAAGGCATTCTGCTGTTTACAGTTGCAATGAATCCCACTACAGGCAGAAAATTTTGACTAGAGATCCTACCCATATTTGAAGATACAATCCATGAGGTAGTTTAGGGTTGTTTCCATGGACTATAGGGGGAGGATCAGAAGTAAGCTCATTGGATTGAGTTAACTTTTGCACTCTGAAAGGTCTTGCAAGTGTCTATCAGAGGCAGTTAGAGCAGAACTTTCTTCACCTCCACATAAAGTGTAGCAGTGATTAATTACCATCTCAATTTTTGGTAAAATATTTTTCTGTTGTAAAATCCCCACATTTCCCCCATTTTTTGGCTTTCACAAGAAATAGCAGAGCTATCAGAGAGAAGCATGCTGCACAATAATATTGACTGAAATCAATACTTAATTTCCACCCTCTCCCCCCCCCCAAAAAAAAAAAGAGAATCTACTTTCCAGTGAGCCCTTTAAATTGTTATACCTCTTCTTTTTTCCTAAGTGGAATCAGGATATGAGTTAGAGATAAGTAGGAAATAAGTAGAAGGATTCAAACCAGGTTCAGCTAGACAAACTGTTGAAAACTGATTTAAAGGAAGAAGAGAGAGTGCTGGAGATTTTGAAGTTGACAGCAAACCACTCCTTGACTTCCAGACAGGAGCAAGGATTGGTGCTACCTTTCCAAACAGAAATTTAGCAACAGCTTGTGTTAGACATGGTCTATACAGGTCCAAGAAAGGAATGGGAAAATCTGAATCTCAGAAGAAAACGAAATCATCCATGTAGCTTTCTGCTGATTGAGTGAATCAACAAGTCAGCCAGCATCTGCCCTGTTCATTTTCTTGGCAAGAATCTTTGTGGCAACAATGTCATATAAACTTTTATTTGGAGATGCTTTGAACATGCTAATTAGAAAAAAAGCTTAAAACAGTAAGTGCAGAAGAAGGGGGGGAAATGCATACAGCCCAGGAATTAGATTTTCAACGAGCAAAGGAGCATCCCTGTGAGGTTACTACTTAAGTGATTCTCCAAAATGTTTATAAACACTTTTACGAAAATCCTCCATTCCCGTGGATGATGTTTGATGCATTCCTCAAGGCACTTGTCATACTCAGTGGCCTTCACAAACATTATGCAGCTTTAAATCATACGTCTGCTCTTATTAATTTCAAATATTCTTCCTTGACTTAATTTTTATATTTTATTTGGGCCTCTCTTCAAGAAACACAGACATGCTTCCTGATTCTCCTCTGGTTTTGGGTTAGCATTTGTAAGGAGAATGAACCTTAAGGTCATCACTGCTGGCAAGAGTTGGTGATTTCAGGTGCCTGATCTGAGGCACATAAACCAGCCAGGTTTTTCATACACAAGCCACCAAAATTTCAAAAATCATCAGTCATCTGCACAGCTTGAATAAATGCCGTAAGAAGCATTACAGTAATAGTATGAGACTGTTCTCACAAGCCAGCCTGTGCTCATGAGCGTTAGGCATCTCTGAAAGAAGAGGAGAATAAAAATATGGACAAAGACATTTGAAGAGATGGTAGAAATAAATAGTATGGCTAACAGCACAACAGCTAAGCCCCATGCCCTAGTTAATATTCTGAGCACTGTATTTATTGTTTAGTGTGGCTCCACTTTTGTTTGGAAGAAAGAATGGGCTGATCTGCCCTTAGATATGTTATTTCACCAGTTTCTGCATTTTTTTGCACTTGCAGTAGTTCTGGACTAAGGAAGTAAATGAGCTTTAAAGCAATCTGGCTCTTTAGTGGCATCATTTAGTGCAATGCATACCTTACCTTTGGGGCTCTTCATCAGGTAATGCTGGACATTTTCTTTCATGTCTGCCTTCCCTTTGTCTTTAGACTTTAGACATAGATGGTGGCAAGAACTCTTAAGGACATTTTCAGTCACCTCCCAGCTCTTCCAATCTCCTTTCTGTATTTTCCAAAAAGTGACAGCTCCTGATGTCGAAACTGTATTCCAGTGCTGAAAAGCATTTTTTCTTTAGGGGTCATTTACCTCATTTTCAAACTTTCTATAGAAATAGCTCTAAAAACATTCACTTGATTTCAGAAAATGTTTGGCTGGGATTGGGCGCTGCTTTTTTCTTCACTGGTCATGAGTGGTGCTGCTTTCTTTACAACACGCAAACCAGCACAGGTCTGTTACCTCTTTTAAACCACTGCCAGTTCATTGCACATCTGCACAGGACAGGGTAAGTAGAAACTAGTGCGACACTGGGACATAGCATCCACCTAAGAGAGGAAGCTTCTGCAGGAGTGTGGCAGTTAAATGCAGCCTGTATTTTTGCTTTTTGTGGTTCTTAGGGAAAAGGACATACAGGCATCTTTAACTGCCAATCCAGAGAGCCAACGCGATTAATAGCCAGAAGTCTACAACCAGTATGTGAACTATGAAGAAGAGAGCGTCCCCTGCCTTCACATGCACACAAAACCAAGACTGAGGTATTTATGGAGTTGCATGCATATTTTCTGGTCCGTCAGACACTCCCTGTGTGTGGGCTATTGTTTGACTGCAAGTTCTAATAAATAAGAGCTGACATTCAATAGAAACCTCTTACTCCCCAGCTGCACAGGATGACAAACCAACGGGGCCACATTTCTGGAGGCTGTACATATGCCATGTTCTGGGGACTTCACCACAGTAAAGGTGACAGCTTATTGTCTGTAGAAAATGCATGGGCCAGTCTCTGGAGTGTATCTGAGCAGTCTTTTGCATCACATAGCTAAATGACAGAGGCAATTAGAGAAATGAAGATTTGCAGCCTTCAGAGGAGGGAGGTCTGGAACAGTTTGTGCTAAGAGGGAAATCTGGAGTCATGGGCAGTTTTTAGGTGGTGGAAAACTAAGCTGGATCTAAGAGCTGTCAGAGGAAGGAATGCGATTTTCTGAGAGAAAGGGGACATGGCTCCGACTCCACTTGTGCAGTGAGAGGCAGGCAAGACTCATGATCATTTAATAAACCAAGTGCAGAAGTATAATATATGCAAAAAAAAGCCATCCTGTCTTTGGAGAGGTATTAATGACAAATGAATAAAAGAGAAAGGTCAACTGCATCTAATATCATGTGGTATAATTATATTAGCAACCTCTGTGAAAACCCAAGTGAAACACCCTTTCAAAGCTTTTGGCTCTTTGTCCATTTTCTGGAGTTTTTTGGCTTTATAGTTGTAACAAATCAGCCATCCTCATTTTACAAGGCATATTCTCCTACCCTATACAACAAAACAGAATACAGGAAACTACAAGTATAAAACAAGACAAAACATAATCTCCTTTGTCACTGCCTATCTCACGTTTATTTATTTTTATATATGTGGGTTTTTTGGTTTTTTTTTTTTTTTTACTGAAGAGGGATAACTTTGTCATATTTTATTGTATTTTGACATTGAGTAGCCTATGTAGAGCTTTAAGAATTTGGAGACCAGAATTCCTTTGAGTATTTGATTCCCATGGGTCCTATGCTTTAACAGTCCTTCACTTTAGAGACCTTTGGAGACAAGGTGAGAGGAGAGTGGGATTGAGTGAGTGGCCTGATGCCCTTCCTGGGTAGGACAAGGGATTTCTTGCAGTCACAGGACAGTGCTCTGTGTTCACCAACTTCTTATAGTAGCCAACAAAGAATGTATTAAAAGACACAGGCACTGCAGGGGGTCAACATTTTTGGCTCTCGGTCTTTGCCATCGTACAGTGGGTTGTCAACAGGGACATGCCTTTCCCACCAGAACAGAACACAGAACATGCTGTTGTAGAAGGAATGAAATTGGAGGCACTGAGGGTTAGCTATCACAAATGCATTCATGGTTAGTGTCCAGGTACCATCCACAAGGTGGACGGGAAGATCTAAGATGACCGAACGACCCCTTCTGTCACTCTAGTTAGCTTTACATGCTGTGGCATTTTCACTATTATCACCCAACCCTGGCTTAAGACCGTGGTGGTCACAAGATGGGTGAACACATACAAACCTCTCTTCCCTGTGTAATAGTTACTGGCTGCTTCACTCCACTAAACCTGTTTGTACTCTTAGCCCCTGTGTCCCAAGGATGCCTAAGATACATTGGAAGCAGAGCTCCAAATTCTTGAAGTGTTAGGGGAGATATGTCACCTTCCAGGGGCTTTATCCGAGGACTAGCCCCACTACACCTGCAGTATTCCAATTCTAGGAAGTTGACTAGAGAGCAGTTAGACTGCTGGAGAAATGAACAAGGTAAAACAAATGTGCACATGTCTCCCCTCAGGTTTTATCTACTTTTCAATACTGCAAGCTGACAGCAAGGGTAAGAACAACATGTGCACATCCCAGTCAGAGCATCCAGCTCTGCTCTTCACTGCTCCGAGGCAACATCGCTACAATTGCATTGCAGAAGGAAGAGGCCCTCAAATCATCACTTACAAAATGAGGGCCAGAAACCTGAAAAAAATGAAAAGAAATATGCCATTTTCCCATAGAATTACCTGCTTTCTATAAAGTTTCTTGATTTTCTGCTAATAAATCCCTCTCATAAAGGAAAGAGAAATAGCTGTCCCATGAGTGCCTATATCATTTCTCTGCTGTAACACAATTCCTTTAAAGACTGTTTGCCTTTGTGTTTTCTTTTCAGTCCATATTACAGTGCTGGAGAAAACTCTGAGACCTTGGGTGGAGGTTCTGGCTCTCATATGATTAATAGCCTTTAGCTTACTTAAAGTTTCCTCTACTGCACATGCTATTTTGCTTCCCTCCCTTCCTTACATTCATGTGTTGTGGTGCTATACACTTCTAAACAGCAGCTGTGCTGTACCTCAGGAGAGATGAGGGATCTCTGAAGGATCAAAACCCACATGATTCACCAACACTTTTCTCACTGGTGCCGCCTGCATATAGCAAACTGATCTGCCCAGCCATATCTAACCCTAGTCCTACTGTTTCTCAGCAAGAGTTTTTGTATGTTTCAAGACTGCTTCAAATGAAAGAGGAGAATGGCCTGTTTCTGCTGAGTCCTATGGCTGGTGCTTTCAGTCCCTGGAGAGGGTTTTGCTGCAGTTCTTTCTAGATTTGTGCAAGTCCTCAGAATGCCAATTGCAGTGCATCATAGCCTCAGTTCAATGGGATCATTTTTAAGCAGAGATGAAAAAACCCAGAGCTCACTGCATTCCATGCTGACATGGGCTGACAAGTCAGCTGTTTTATGGAATGGGCTGGGATAGTATATTTGTGCTACCCTGAGGTTGGATAGATTTATGTTTTGCATACTGTTAAGGCTTTTTATTTCTCTCAGATCAAGAGGCAGTGTGCACTATTTCCAAAGGTTAAACATCTGGTGGAATGGAAGAGCGGACAAAGTGACAGTAAAACTAACAGAAGTGGAAGAAAGACAAAGTTTGGGTTTTAATTTTTTTTCTTAAATAGGCCTTTCTTCCTTGCTGTGGAGGAGTTAAAAAAATTCTGTTTAGAAATATGTTCCTGAAGCTGAGAGCAACATAGAGATAAAACAACAACAAAAAAAAAGCCTTGACCAAAGAGATCTCCTCCTTTAGCTCCTCTATTGACTGTCCAGATGGACAAAAACACAGCCTGTGGGAAATGACAAATGCAAAGGTGCAAAGTGACTTTCCAAGTGTCATCTGCAGACCCATAGCAGAGCCATTTCTCAGTTTAGGGACTAATTGCCAATTCTGCTTTGGTATTTAATTTTGTTCTTATTTTCAGCCCATGCAGCTCAGTCCATGCATGCTGGAAGCACCCCAGGTAAGGATTTTTTCATCCCAGATGAGGCTTTTTTTCTCTCTTATCATTTTGCACACTGACAAGGTCAACATCCCAGGGCCTGTTTTTCTTCCTTTCTCTTCTTCTGTAAAGTCTGTAATTTCTTAAAACACTGCCTGCATTTATGAGTGATTTCTCACTCTTCACAACTGGAAAGAGGAGAGAAAATTGAAACCAAATGTTTCATTTGTGTTAATAATGAATGTCATATTATTTTATGTCATGCTGTTTCATGCAAGAGCACTTCAAAGCATGGAGAAGAATAGAGAAGAAGAACATCACAAAAGAGTACTGGAGGCCACGTAATGAGAACTGATCACAAAAGGAGAAGCACTCTGCATCCAAACCTTGATCACACTCTCGCCAGGGGCATAGATTTGAGGAGAGAAAAACATTATGATACAGGACTTTGCCATTCATAGAGATGGACTTGGTCTCCCTGAGGGTGCTGCCCTCTATCCTACCTTTGATTGTGGATGGAAATCACACAGCACCTCCCACATGGGGTTGAACTAATCTGTAATATCCCTGTAATTACCTTCTATGTGTGTGTGCACACACAAAGAAAATCCCACAAAGAGAGTTCCAGGGACTGAGAAGCTGGAGGAGCTGAGACTAGGAAGTAAGACAGCAGCAGCAGAGACAGATCCAGCCTCAGGGCTCCCAGTTTCAGGTCACAACTGCTGGGCAGATAATGGTGGGTTATTTTTGACTCCTGGTGGTCTGTGGCAGGTTGTTCATTGTTTGACTTCCTGCAGCTGGAGGCAGACATGCACTTAATTTCACAAGTGCCAGCTGTCTAGTTCAATTGGGTGGCCATGCCTTATCCTACTCCATTTGCCCTGGTGGAAAGGGTAGTACAAAGGCCTGGTACCGAGTGGCTGATGAGACCCTGTCTGTAGTTTGGGCCAACCTTAGTTCAACATAACTTCATTACAACACAGTTTTAATTACAAGTTTGTATGTGGTTTTGTATATGGGACCATCTGTGCTCACTTAATGAGACATTATCCAAAGTTCTCCTGTCTTTACAGGGAAGAAACATCCCTTGTGCCATGTTTACAGCACACAAATCCTGTCCAAATACACCAATGTAAATTTCCTCCATTTCTTGTCAACTGTATTTTATTGCAGCATCTGAGAATAGAATAGAATAGAATAGAATAGAATAGAATAGAATAGAATAGAATAGAATAGAATAGACCAGGTTGGAAGAGACCTTCAAGATCGTCGCATACAACCTATCATCCAACGCCACCTAATCAACTAAACCATGGCACCAAGCACCCCATCAAGTCTCCTCCTAAACACCTCCAATCATGGCAACTCCACCACCTCTCCATGAAGCCCATTCCAATGGGCAATCACTCTCTCTGTGAAAAATTTCTTCCTAATATCACATCTGGGTCTGTTTTCCCCTGCAAGTAAAGACTAGAGAAAGATACTACAGACAAAAGCCACATCTGAGCTTCAGGTGCATAGTGTGAGATAGGCAGGACTTGTTTTCCATCACTGTAAGCATTTGATAGTACAGCAGACAGTCAAAACACACAGTATGATGGAGTCTTTGGTCAGAAATCCAGGTGAAGGACAAAATAAGGACTGTGAAAGAAGCAGCAGCAGAGGGAGTTGTGCAGCCTTATGCAAGTGGTTGTTGGTGGAGAGCTCCTACAATGACCTCCATGGCAACATCAGGGTTCATCAGCTGTGACATCCATTTAATACAATGTGTTTTTTCTCTACATACACATCAACAAAGGAAAGAGAGCTGACACCTTCATTCATTGCAAACCCACATTTCACCCAAATTTACTGCATCTGATGGACACAGGCTCAGCCTCCTTCCTATGTGCTGCTGCTCTTAGTGACACTCCTGAGATTTATAGAACAAAATATTTCCTTTACAAAATCCAAGGACAAAAGCTATCCCACCAAGTTTTCAATGTGTAATATAGTGTGGTCCTATTGTCTTCCTGATCCTGCCTGTCACAATATCACCAGGCACTCAGATTACGAGAGAAAAAGCTTAATCAACTGGAGCATTGCTGGAAAGCTGAAAGCATGCTAGAATAATAGAGGGCTACTTTTAGAATCATGGGTAGAATCATTCAGGTAGGAAAAGACCCTTGAGATCATTAGGTCCAACCACTGACCCTCCTCTACCAAGTTTACCACTACTTCATATCACTCAGGTTTTTAAAGCCTTGACTTGGAATCTGTCCCCACAAAGCCAGAGGGCCTGTAAAATTAGAAGATGTCATGCTGATGCTGATGGAAGCTCCAAGCTGGATGAATGGTAAATTTCCCACCTGCACACACCCTCCTGACCTGATCAGGGTTTGATAAAATGTTCTGTGCACCTGGAGCAAACGCATAAGTGCCTGAGGAGCTCCCCATTGGTCCCTGATGTCTTGTGGTCTAGCCCTAGGTGTCTCAGCCAATCCCTGCTGTGATCTGCCTATCTTCTCTTGGCATGCCACCAGTTGAGGGGCTCTCCTTCCTGGCTCAACACCAGAAAGACCTGAAAAATGCATAATGGGGTGGAGGATTCCAGCATTGTCCCAATGGGAAAGTCCACACACTTCTTCCCATTCTTCTCTCTCCTGCTTTCTGCAGGATTCCCTATCCTCCAAAGTCACCCCAAACCCTGGAAGTGCCAAGGGGAAGCTTTCCTACCAGCAATATTGCAGACTCTGAACAAATGGGAACCAGCTCTGCCCTGGTAACTGCAAAGGCTCAGAAGTAAGATCTTTGTCAGGCTTGGGTGATGCAGCTTTTCTGAACACTGAACATCTATTTATCTGGGGTCTTTAAAGTGTCATGCTTCTGTCCTTCTGCCATAAATGGTGCCTTCAGAAAAAGATACAGAAAAGTTTAGATCCTGGAGCTGAAATTTTGTCTACTAATACCATGCTTATTCTCACGGGTGATTTCAACCTGCCAGATATCTGCTGGGAACTCAACACAGGAGAGAGGAGGCAGTCTAGGAGGTTCTTAGAGTGTCTGGAGAAGAGGTTCTTATCCCAGTTGCTGCATGAGCCTACCAGGGATAAGGCTCTGCTTGACCTCCTTTTCACAAATAGGGAAGGGCTGGTGGGAGATGTGGTGGTTGGAGGCTGTCTGGGGTCCAGTGACCATGAGATAATTGAGTTTTCAATATGCAGTCAAGCTAAGAGGGGCAGCAACAAAACCTCCACTCTGGACTTCCAGAGTGTGGACTTCAGGTTACTCAAGGAACTAACTCAGAGGGTACCTTGGGAAACAGCCCTTAAAAACAAAGGGGTCCAGGAGGGCTGGACCTACTTCAAGGAAGAACTCTTGAAGGCGCAGGAACAGGCTGTGCCAATGTGCCGGAAGATGAGCCGCTGGGGCGGATGGCCAGCCTGGATGGGCAATGAACTTCTGAATAAATTAAGGGGAAAAAAGAGGGTGTATCATCTTTGGAAGGAAGGAGAGGCAA
Organism: Colaptes auratus; assembly: GCA_015227895.2. NCBI lineage: Eukaryota > Metazoa > Chordata > Aves > Piciformes > Picidae > Colaptes > Colaptes auratus. The sequence goes on along the minus strand of CM026897.1, from coordinate 69,384,713 downwards.
CCCGTAGAATGTTTAAGGATGTTGCTAGGTCTTGGAGGAAAAAAATAGGAGGCAAAAGCCCATTTAGAGCTTAGACTGGCCACTGCTGTGAAGGACAACAAAAAATCCTCCTACAAATATATTAATAGCAAGAGGAAGGGCAAGGCCAACCTCCACTCCTTGGTGGACACGGAGGGGAACATAGTAACAAAAGATGAGGAAAAGGCAGAGGCACTTAACACATTCTTTGCCTCAAATTTTAATAGCAGGACAGATTGTCTTCCAGACAACTGGCCTCCTGAGCTGGTGGATGGAGTCAGGGAGCAGTATAGTTCCCCTGTGATCCTGGCTCACTGGAGAGGTCCCAGATGACTGGAAGCTGGCCAATGTGATGCCCATCCACAAGAAGGACCAATTGGATGAGCCAGGGAATTCAGACCTGCCAGCCTGACCTCAGTGCCAGGCAAGATTATGGAACAGGGCATCTTGAGTGCAATCACACAGCACTTCCAGGATGGCCAAGGGATCCGGCCCAGCCAGCATGGATTTAGGAAGGGCAGGTCCTGCCTGACCAACCTGATCTCCTTCTAGGATCAGATGACTGCCTGGTGGATGTGGGGAAGGCTGTGGATGTAGTCTACCTGGACTTCAGTAAGGCCTTTGACACCGTCCCCCACAGCAAACTCCTGGCCAAGCTGGCAGCCCATGGCTTGGACAGCAGCACTCTGTGCTGGGTTAGGAACTGGCTGGAGGGCCGAGCCCAGAGAGTGGTGGTGAATGGTGCCACATCCAGCTGGCAGCCAGTCACTAGTGGTGTGCCCCAGGGATCATTGCTGGGCCCCATGCTCTTCAACAACTTTATTGATGATGTGGATGAGGGCATTGAGTACATGATCAGTAAATTTGCAGACAACACCAAGCTGGTGGCAGGAGTTGATCTGTTAGAGGGTAGGACAGCTCTGCAGAGGGACCTTGACCAGCTGGACAGATGGGCAGAGTCCAACGGCATGAGTTTCAGCACATCCAAGAGCTAGGTTCTGCACATTGGCCACAAGAGCCCCATGCAGTGCTACAGGCTGGAGTCAGAGTAGCTGGAGAGCAGCCAGGCAAAAAGGGAGCTAGGGCTGCTGGTTGATGGGAGGCTGAACATGAGCCAGCAGTGTGCCAGGCAGCCCGGAGGGCCAATGGCATCCTGGCCTGCATCAGGAACAGTGTGGCCAGCAGGGGCAGGGAGGTCATTCTGCCCCTGTACACTGCACTGGTTAGGCCACATCTTGAGTCTTGTGTCCAGTTCTGGGCCCCTCAGTTTAGGAAGGATGTTGACTTGCTGGAACGTGTCCAGAGAAGGGCAATAAATCTGGTGAGGGGTTTGGAGTACAAGCCCTGTGAGGAGAGGCTGAGGGAGCTGAGGTTGCTTAGCCTGGAGAAAAGAGGCTCAGGGGTGACCTTCTTGCTGTCTACAACTACCTGAAGGGAGATTGTAGCCAGGTGGGGCTTGGTCTCTTCTCCCAGGCAACCAGCACCAGAACAAGAGGACACAGTCTCAGGCTGCACAGGGGAGGTTTAGGCTGGAGTTTAGGAAGAAGTTCTACACAGAGAGAGTGATTGCCCATTGGAATGGGCTGCCTGGGGAGGTGGTGGAGTCAGCATCACTGGAAGTGTTTAGAAGGAGACTTGATAGGGTGCTTGGTGCCATGGTTTAGTTGATTAGATGGTGTTGGACGATAGGTTGGACGCGATGATCTTGAAGGTCTCTTCCAACCTGGTCTATTCTATTCTATTCTATTCTATTCTATTCTATTCTATTCTATTCTATTCTATTCTATTCTATTCTACTCTACTCTACTCTATTCTATTGATATTTTAAGGGCTAATGATCAAATTAGTATTTAATAGCCTGCCTTCTTCTTAGACAATTTCACATCAGCTGTGCTGCCTTAATATTATAAAATTTGATATCCCCTCCCAACCAAATTCTCACACATAACAGCCATTTCTACATGAGATCTTAGCAATTCTTTTTTTTTTCTTCCTTTAAACAAACAAAAGAGCAAACAACAACAACAACAAAAGAAAGAAAAGAAGAAGCAGCAGGAGAAGAGAAAAAGAAAAAAAAAACATCTCTGAAATTAGAAACACATGTCTGGAGGTTTGCTGTCTACTCCCTCCTGCCTCTGTCTCTTTTAGATTCAATGTGTTGAATTGACATACACTGCAAACCTGCAGGATCTGGTTTACACTCTATGTGTTAATGGAAAGTTTGCCAGTAGTTATGAAGGAGCTTGGGATCTGGCTGATGGACAAGGGAAGCACAGGTGGGGAGAATTGAAAAGGGTGTATGCAGATAGCCCTGTGTCATGCACGTGTCCAAATCACCCTATGGTGTACAGTGATTCCAGTTTGCTGCACTTTTCATCACTCTGAATTTAGAACAGCAGCAAAGGTATACCATTAGTACTGCCCCAGCACAACCTTCTCTACCCAAAATATTTACTTAGGAGTATTGTTCCTGGCTTAAAACATTCCTCTTTCTTTGCTTGTTTGGTTTTGAACAAGTGTTTCCCAAAACTATTTCCCAACAGGACCATAAAAAAAGTATCTACATTGCACTGAGAAAGAGTAATCAATTCCTGCTGTAAAGCTTTTACACTCTGAAAGCAGAGTTAATGAAATGAATATTGTCTAATTAGAGAGACCTTTATAACTGTAGGATCAAATCTTCAGATGGAAGTCATCAAGCTGGGGTGACATGAAGCTGTCAGCTCAAGCAGGATCTAACTGTTGAATCTGCATTCCCAAGAAAGACACTTAGGTCAGAAGACAGCTCTTTGACAAGAAATCTAGCCTGACACTGAAAAAAGCACTGGGTTGTGGAAATCCTTTGTCCTTAGCAGGACCAAGAGCTGGCTGAAGTCTTGCCAAGATGTTTGCCTTCTCTCTCACACACTGGTGGCAACATCTCTCTCTTTGGAGCAGTTTCCAGCAGGCATGATTGCAGTTTAGATCTGCTCTTGAAACTTTGGGCTGTCTGGCCCTGCTGCTCTGACAGTTTTGTAAGCATGTGGAGGTATAGAAAACTACCTAAGATCTTTAACTCCCTCACCTCAATCATCTTCCACAAAGCCTCTAGAAACCCATTTTAATCACGCAGCCTCTGAGCCAAATTGATGTCTATGCCAAGGAAAATAAAATGTATCTGGGAATCTCCCAAGGTCTCATATAAATATGGTAGAAAGTTTGCACTCTGGTGCTTGACTTCATGCAAATGCATAGGTTTTTAAAATCCTTGTTACAATTGGCTAACATTAAAAAGTTGTTGAATGTAACTCACCAAACATAAGGGAAAGGCATTTCATTTCCTCCCCCACAGCAAACTCCTGGCCAAGCTGGCAGCCCATGGCTTGGACAGGAGCACACTGCGTTGGGTTAGGAACTGGCTGGAGGGCTGAGCCCAGAGAGTGGTGGTGAATGGTGCCACATCCAGCTGGTGGCCAGTCACTAGTGGTGTCCCCAAGGGATCAGTGCTGGGCCCCATGCTCTTCAACATCTTTATTGATTATCTGGATGAGGGCATTGAGTCCATCATCAGTAAATTTGCGGACGACACCAAGCTGGGGGCAGGAGTTGATCTGCTGGAGGGCAGAGAGGCTTTGCAGAGGGACCTCGACAGGCTGGACAGATGGGCAGAATCCAAGGGCATGAGATTGAACACATCCAAGTGCCGGGTTCTGCACATTGGCCACAACAACCCCATGCAGTGCTACAGGCTGGGGTCAGAGTGGCTGGAGAGCAGCCAGGCAGAGAGGGACCTGGGGGTGCTGGTTGATGGTAGGCTGAACATGAGCCTGCAGTGTGCCCAGGCAGCCAAGAAGGCCAATGGCATCCTGGCCTGCATCAGGAAGAGTGTGGCCAGCAGGAGCAGGGAGGTCATTCTGCCCCTGTACACTGCACTGGTTAGGCCCCACCTTGAGTCCTGTGTCCAGTTCTGGGCCCCTCAGTTTAGGAAGGATGTTGTCTTGCTGGAAGGTGTCCAGAGAAGGGCAACGAAGTTGGTGAGGGGTTTGGAAGACAAGCCCTATGAGAAAAGGCTGAGGGAGCTGGGTTACTTAGCCTGGAGAAGAGGAGACTCAGGGGAGACCTTCTTGCTCTCTACAACTACCTGAAGGGAGGTTGTAGCCAGGCAGAGGTTGGTCTCTTCTCCCAGGCAGCCAGTACCAGAACAAGAGGACACAGTCTCAGGCTGTGCCAGGGCAGGTTTAGACTGGATGTTAGGAAGAAGTTCTATACAGAGAGAGTGATTGCCCATTGGAATGGGCTGCCCGTGGAGGTGGTGGAGTCACCATCATTGGAGGTGTTCAGGAGGAGACTTGATGGGGTGCTTGGTGCCATGGTTTAGTTGTTTAGGTGGGTTGTATTGTATTGTATTGTATTGTATTGTATTGTGTTGTATTGTATTGTATTTAGGTGGGTTGGATTGCTTGATGGGTTGGACGCAATGATCTTGAAGGTCTCTTCCAACCTGGTGGTGTATTGTGTTATTGTATAAGGAGCACCACTGAGCCCTTGAAGAGAAGCCTGATAATGTGTGGTGAAAAGATATTCCTACAGGATACTTTGTAGGGAAGCACTAATTAAACCAAGGTCAGTGCTCTGCAGAGGCGTGCCATCTTCTATAAGATATGACAGGAAACTGCTAAAGTGGTTAGACCTGCTAAAAATTAGATGATCATCCCTATTTTATTTTTTTTGCAAGAACTATGAGAGAGATGTTTATGTGTACATTCAGGAAAAGATTTTGGGAAAAATCATGGGAAGCAGAAATTCTGCTTTAGAACCATATGTATTCTCTATGTGGGCATAGCCTTGTCTTGAAATAAGTCTTACTGACTTGAAGGAAATAATTGGCTGGAAGACAAATATTTAGAGTCCAGTGGAGTTGTGGTTTTTTGTTTTTTTCAACAGGGGTTTCTACAATCTGAACAATAATAATACTACAGCTTAGAATATGCAGATAACATTCATTTGGAGGGCTGTTTTAATTTTTAGATTCATGCTCTCAGTTGTTCCAACAAAAATAAACATTTATATATGCAAGTGGTCAGTCAAGTGCCTAGGCAGTTCTGCAAGAATTTGCTGGATGATGTAATTAATTAGTTGGATAACATAATTAATAACTTTGTATTCAAAATCTGGATAATGTATTTTAATTACCACAGAATGTGTAGCTCATAGTTGATGTACACTTCAGAACTCTTTCTTTAAAGAAAAACTGAGTAATTGGATCTAAGCCTTCTTAACAAAACCAGAAGTGAGTACCTCAGCTGGCAAAAATGTCAGATCTGCTTTGGCTTGTTATATTTTGCCAACACCCAAAGGAGAAAAATAAAAACTGCATGCTTATTACTGAAGCATTTGAGAAGCTGACATTTATCTTTCATAAAATAACTTCCTTTAAAGATTACTGCAGTCAATCAGAACAAAAACACTTGTACATGCAAGCAAAAATAAATAAATAACAAAAAAATTGGTAGAGAATTATTAATTTCATTTTTGTGCAGGAACACAACATAGGTGAAAGCCCAAGCAAAGCAATAAGTACCTCCACTCTATCTGTTGTTTAGCTACAACTGCTTTCCTCACAGATGTGTGAGAATCACATCTCTTCCCTAACTTAGCCACATGTGCCTCCAGGTACACCAGCCTGAATGAGGACCTTTTGCCATCACAAACATTCCAGTGGTGTGGTGAGTTATCCTTGTCTAGCTGCCAGATGCTTACCAAACTGCTCTCTCATTCACCCACCTCAACAGGATATGAGGAGAAAATAAATTCATTAGACCTGCTGTCCCCAGAGACAAGTTGAATACCTCCAGCTTTAATAGGTCAGTGACAAACACTCTGGAGTAGTAAGCATGAAAGGTGAAAAAAGAAAGTACAAAAGCTAAATCCTAACAATCAGACTTCCATAAGGATGTTGTCTTGCTGGAGCGTGTCCAGAGAAGGGCAACAAAGTTGGTGAGGGGTTTGGAACACAAGCCCTACGAGGAAAGGCTGAGGGAGCTGGGTTACTTAGCCTGGAGAAGAGGAGACTCAGGGGAGACCTTCTTGCTCTCTACAACTACCTGAAGGGAGGTTGTAGCCAGGCAGAGGTTGGTCTCTTCTCCCAGGCAGCCAGTACCAGAACAAGAGGACACAGTCTCAGGCTGCGCCAGGGCAGGTTTAGACTGGATGTTAGGAAGAAGTTCTATACAGAGAGAGTGATTGCCCATTGGAATGGGCTGCCCGTGGAGGTGGTGGAGTCACCTTCATTGGAGGTGTTCAGGAAGAGGCTTGATGGGGTGCTTGGTGCCACGGTTTAGCTGTTTAGGTGGGTTGTATTGTATTGTGTTGTGTTGTATTGTATTGTATTGTATTTAGGTGGGTTGGATTGGTTGATGGGTTGGACACGATGATCTTGAAGGTCTCTTCCAACCTGGTGGTGTATTGTATTGTATTGTATTATTATTGATGGTACTGGGCTCCCTAATGTCACTGGCTGAGAGGGGTTGTTAGGTATCTGAAATATTCCTTCAGCAATGAGTTTAGGAGCTGAAGTTAGGCTGCAGAAGTCATAAGTAATGCCAGCTGTGCTGTGGTGAAATAATCTTGTGAGTACTGTAGTTTGGACACAGCCCTCAGGCTGGACTTATTTCAGGTGACCACAGCTAATGGGATGGCTACTACTTGGTGGTCAGCATTGTAAACTATGAAAGGAACTGGGTCAACAGGAGTAGACGAAATTTACACTGCTGGGTTGCCATTATACAGAAATGCCTGTCCAGCCAGCTCAGCCCCTCTCTGTCATCTTCCTGGAAAGCCAGTTGTGATGCTCTGTCTTGGAATGACTGCCAGCTTGCTTCTAGCCCTTTGGCTTTCTGAGGTATGTTGCATATGTTTTGCAGATCTGCTTCATTTAAGGATTTCTTCGTGTAGCTCAAGATAGTCAGGATGGCCATCCTTCACAGGCTGAGAATAGTGCCAGTCTGGTGCAATAGCCAGAGATTTGATTAGACAGTCAACCAATGATTCCAAATCTAAGATACAGTGCACCAGAACAGGCTGGATTCTTTGCAGCCAGTAGTCTGATGAAAAAAACAATTTCTCCTTGTTTTTCTAGATCATGTGAAGCAGTAACTTTTCTACAGAAATTACTTTGTCACTGAAATCTGTTCTACAAATAGCTCATGTGGAAGCAGAGAGGTAGGGAGACCTAGTTTCACCAGTTCATGGACTGTTCTACTGAAAGTTCTTCGCATCTCAGTGGTGGGGAAGGGATGGATTCCTTCTTGTTGAATTAAACTTACCTGTTGAAATGATGACATTTTTCTGGAGTAGAAAAAAAAAAGGAGGAGATATTTCTGATGTGAATTGCAAGAAGGCTATCTTTATTGCAAGATTAATGTTGATCATTTTAGAGACTGTAGAAATTAAATGACACTACTTCCAGCATTGTCTGTGTTTTCCTATGATCGTTATCAAGAATATCTCGCAAGTCTGAACACGAAGTCAAGATCCTGAAGATGTTATTTTCCCACTTTCTAGACACTTGTGGACAACTCTTGCCTTTCTAGCATGAATGGTGTGTTTCTGCAAACAGTAGATGAGGTATTGCTCAGATATTGAGTGCCTCATGGGTGCTGGCAGGTAAGCTGACATTCCAGTAGCAGGCATGATTGTCTACACATACATAAACCTTTAGACATAAACCGCTTACCAAGTCTGGGGCTACGATTGGATTCAGTCACTGCTAGGCTCCTCTCTCAGAAAAGGAGTTTAGAAAACCAGGATCTGGCTGAACTGTCTGACTCAGAAGTTTCTCTCTCACAGTTTTGTCTAATCCTACCCTCTATGAGATAAATAATCAATTATATCTTGCCATTGAGACTTGATAAACCACTATCATATTTTTTGTTTAACTGCTGGATTATATCAATAAATGCATTGTTCCTTCACTCTCTTGAGTGAAGTGTGTCACCATCAGTGAAAGGATGGTGTGTGAGACACAGCCCTGGAGTATATTACTGATGACCCCTTGGGTCTCTTTCAGATCTGCTACTAACAAGTGGCAAGTCAAACCTGATCATCTCCCTACCTCCTCAGTCAGGGATCAACAATTGCAATTATTCCGATGACACCTAATCAAACATGAAGAATTCTTTCTCTGATGCACACCACTGATGTCTTAAAACACCCCCATCTTGTTTTCCTTTCCCCACTGTACTGGTGCTTATTGACAAGAGCTCCTCCACATATGTTATGCAGGGCATCTTGAATCTATTTGCTGTTTAGCAAAGTCCAAGCTGCAGCATAATAAGATGCAGGGGATTCTTAGATATAGTTAGTGAAATGTCAGACTTCATGTATCTCAAGCCAGTAAATGTGGGCTAATTCATAAAACCACCCTGAACTCGCAAGTTATTATGTAGAGGACACCAGAAAAGTGAAGGACTATTAAGAGGGAAAAGGTGCACTCTCATATTGCTTGGAGGTGTCACAAAGGAACAGGAAGTCAGCAGTACCTCTTGTTAATTATATTGCTCCCTTTCTTCCTAATTTTTTTTTCTAAGACATGCTCTACCTCACCAGGTCTCCACTTGTACTTTTGAGATAAACAGGTGTGACTGCATAGACAAAACCACACTGTCACCACGACAGAGACTGACTTCCCAAAAGGGGCAGATAATCTATCATTATCTGAGGGTCCCAAACAAGACTAGAATGTATTATTTATAAGGGAAGATTTTAGAGAACACATGGAGCTGTTAAACTTGTGTTTGAGGGACACTGAAGAACTGATGTTCAAAGTTAATAAAATGTTTATTAAACATTAGAACTGGAGTTTAAATATCTTTGGAAATTGAGACTAGACAGACAAATTTTTAAAAAATGCCTAAAAACCCATCAGAGAAGAGGATTAGGGAGTCAGTTTGGCATGTGACACACATGATGTGTTAAAGACCTAAAACCAGTTTCAAAGATTTTTCAAAACCAGGCAGGTCCAAATGTTCTGAAAACTTCCTTGCTGCTTTGGGTTTGTAGTTTCCTGCCTAAACATATACACACATAATTTGAGGTATTTCCACTTATGGAAATGCAGCTTGGAGTACAAATGATTTCTGAGTATAAGTGAGGTGGTCGACGTTATGGCCATCTTGTGGGAGAGAAGTCTGTGCGTTGAATTGATCTCTTTCACTTCTCAGCTCATTACTTGAGTAAGAATTTCCCTTTCTTCTGCTGATGCTGAGCAGTCTGAGCAGCAGTCACTCAAGACCAAGCCAAATGAAAACTTAAATTCTGGGTAGCATAGGTGTTATAGTATTGTATCAGTCAGGGTTGGAAGGGACCACAAGGATCATCTAGTTCCAATCCCCCCTGCCATGGGCAGGGACACCCTACACTAGATCAGGCCGGCCAGAGCCTCATCCAGCCTGGTCTTAAACACTTCCAGGGACGGGGCCTAAACCACCTTCCTGGATAACCCATTCCAGGCTTTCACCACTCTCATGGTGAAGAAGTTCCTCCTCACATCCAGCCTGAATCTCCCCACCTCCAGCTTCATTCCATTCCCCCTAGTCCTATCACTACCTGATAGCCTGAAAAGTCCCTCCCCAGCCTTCCTGTAGGCCCCCTTCAGATACTGGAAGGCCACAATGAGGTCACCTCGGAGCCTTCTCTTCTCCAGACTGAACAGCCCCAACTCCTTCAGTCTGTCCTCATAGGAGAGGTGCTCCAGCCCTCTGATCATCCTTGTGGCCCTTCTCTGGACAGCACGTCCATATCCCTCTTGTAACAGGGGCTCCAGAACTGGACACAGTACTCCAGGTGGGGTCTCACCAGAGCTGAGTAGAGGGGGAGAATCACCTCCCTTGACCTGCTGGCCACACTTCTCCTGATGCAGCCCAGGATCTGATTGGCTTTCCGGGGCTGCAAGTATACATTGAGAGCTCATGTTGAGCTTCTCATCCATCAGCACCCCCAAGTCCCTCTCCTCTGGGCTGCTCTCCAGCCAGTCCCTGCCCAGCCTATACTTGTGCCTGAGATTACCTCGACCCAGATGCAGGACCCTGCACTTGGTCTTGTTGAAGCTCATGAGGTTGGCTTGTGCCCACCTCTCCAGCCTGTCAAGGTCCCTCTGGATGCCATCCCTTCCTTCCAGTGTGTCTGCTGCACCACACAGCTTGGTGTCATCAGCAAACTTGCTGAGGGTGCACTCAATGCCACTGTCCATGTCACCCACAAAGATGTTGAACAAGACTGGTCCCAGGACTGATCCCTGAGGGACTCCGCTTGTCACTGGCCTCCACTGGGACATGGACCCACTGACAGCCACTCTTTGGGTGTGGCCATCAAGCCAGTTCTTTATCCATCTAGTGGTCCATCCATCAAACCCATGTGTCACCAGCTTGGAGACCAGGATGTGGTGCGGGACAGTGTCAAAAGCTTTGCTCAGGTCCAGGTAAATGACATCAGTTGCTCGCCCCTCATCTATTAATGTTGTGACCTGCTCATAGAAGGCCACCAGGTTTGTCAGGCAGGATTTGCCCTTGGCAAAGCCATGCTGACTGTTCCCAATCACCTCTTCATTATTCTTCTTAGTCATTAGTGCCTCCAGGAGAATCTGCTATTGATGTATCCCTTTGCCCTGGGACACACTGTCTTTGTTGTGGCCTTCAATGCTGACTGAATTCCCAGTAAAAAAAACACAATGCTCTTCCTCAAGTCTTTCAAATGAGTGTGTTAAACACCTAAGGGAAAAAAAAACCAAAACAAATAAAAATAGATGGAGTACAAACAGATGGCAAGAATACATAGACATTTATAACAATATTTGACTAGTTTTGTGATGAGGTAAAAAAGACAGCAATGTTAATTGAAAGATATGACTTGTCTTTGATGATGTTTCCAGGATTGGGAGTGGCTGGAACATGAATAAGTGTTTTCAAAGCCATTTTGCCTCATAGTGTTGATGACACCTGCATCATTGCATGTATGAATTTTCTCTGTATCTGCAGTTGGCTCTGACATGGGAACAGCAAGTGCATTGTAGAGTGCTGTCTTGATGGGATGCTGGATGTTTGGTGTTGCCACACTCTCAGAGTTGGTTCCCACTTGTGCCACCCATATGCACAAATCCTCCCCTTCCCCAGCCCTGCTGAGACATGGGAATCTGAGGATGTTAAGACCTTTTATTTCTGTAACAGCAGCTGACTGGTGAGCCCAGGTTTGAGCAGATCTCTGAGTGATTCTGGGGACATCTTCCTTAGAGCAGGAAAACAAGGGTCTGAGTGATCTGGACTCATCTGGAAGCTTTGCTGCAGTTCAGCATGGCTACCACGTGCTTCTCACTGAAACAATCCCATTTCTGTGTGAACAGTCTGAACCCCTGAGGTAGTGACATCCAGCCCATGCCACTTTGTGGTGAAATGGGTGAGGACAGCATGGCTTCTGAGCTGTCACCACTGCAGCATTCAGCCCTCCATAATTTCTGTGCCTCAGCTTCCTTTGCACAGCACAGAAGCACTGACAGTGGCTCTTGTTTAGAAAGGGGAAAAGATCATGTTTTGGATGCCTTGAGGAGCTAGAGGTGGAAAGCTTTCTGTGTAATAACACGTGACAATGAGAACTTTCAAAACAAAATCAGGGAGAGCGAGGCAGTTTTCAGTGGAAAGGTTTTGTCTATCAGCACTTTGGATCTGTTTTGATGATACTAATCTGGACTCAACTTCTATTTCTTATTATCACTGGAATTATTGATATCTATCTGATTTAATTAATGAAGAACCTGTTGGCTCCCATATTGAAGCAGGTGTTCCACATTCTTCCCCTTGGCAGGCAGTACCTCCACTCAGCTCAGACACAATGGCAATGTCTTAGCCAATATTTGGTGGAGGTAATTAAGGGATGCTGGGACTTACTCTACTTCCCTGCAGGTGCACAAGCTGGTGCATGATTTGTGACCAGCTATATCCATTCTATGTGTATACAGGAAAGAGACTATTGCAGGGAAAGGCACTGCAGCAGCCGTGATCCCACCATGTGAGGATCTGCACACTGCAAGGATTCTTAGCTTTGTGGCTGTGCATCTGGGGAACTGCAGAGGATTGAAGAAAGAAAGTAGAAACTGACAGTGTGACAAGGCTGCAGCATATATGGATGAGTAATAGATGAGTAGAGCTAAGCAGAGGACTTGCCAGGACAGATCTAGGCACCAGGCAGGGGAAACAGAAATCCAGAAACTGGTCCAGAGCAGAATGTTATTTTTTCTTCCGTCCAGTCCATGCACTTCATGGAAAGCAAAGATTTCACTGAGTAGGTGCATCTATAGGACAAGGAGAGGGCAACTGGACTGGGGGCTTCTGTCTCATAACTCTCATAACTGCAAAGGTTTGCAAATGCTACTGACAGCCAGCAGCCATTGTGCTCAGCTTTACCCCACTTGCCAAGACAGATGTACAAGCTGAGACCCTGCAGCGTTTACAAGCCTTTGTTTACATACTCCAGGATTTAAGCACTCACAATTTTGTGGCCTGCCCCACACACCCTAAAAACTTGTCCTTAATAGTTATCTCTGGATTTGAAACTCCTGTAAAAACAAAAACAACTGGTTTTGGCTGCTCTGCCAAGCAGTCTTTCTACATATAAAAGAGACTGATTTTTCTCTCTGGGTAAAGTAAAAGGTTACAACAATATTTAGTTTGAATTTTCTTGAGGTCACACATTTATTTTCACTCACTTTCTCAGTGTGTGCGTGTGTACATGGAAAGTACCTTGATGTGAGTCAGCATTACTCAAAGTGAATCATTGGTCACTGCTTCTCTGGGACATTCATTCAGTGTTGCACACAAAATTTCTCTTCCAAAGCCAGGATGGGATTATTTGTGCTGCTTCAAGATTGGCGTAGACATTAAGACACTGGCTTAAAAATCAAACAAGGGACTATCTCATACCCACTGGTATCTTGAGGGAAGGCTTCATACTGAACCACTACTACAGCTGTAACAAGAATTAGAAATGTTGTTTTAGTCTCCTCTTCAAAACAAGAGGCTTGCCTCCATCTGGTTTAGCCTATAGCATCACAGAAAAGTTCATTGTCTCTTAAAGCAGTATCTCCAAAGAGGAGCATCAGAAGTGTCAGACCTCTTAAATTTCTTCCTGTCACTAGATCAGGCACCCTCAAAAGCCCTAGAGTAATGTAATGAATTTGGAGGAAACCCAAGAAACAGAGATCTGCATAGCAAGGGCTTTGGAGAAGCAGGCTGAATTTCTTATCTGTTGTTTATTTCATATTCAATTCAGGACACATCCTGGTATGCAAGGATAAATTTCTGATGCTCTAAATAAGTTGTCCTGTTAAAAATGATTTCAAAGCATGTTTTCTCTGAGCTGTTTCATCCAATTATTTCCATGGAGAGAGGAGTTGTTAGTCCTTTGTAACATGTGCCTTTTTAACACTATGAGGAGGGTTTTTTCCTTCCCTTCATGAAAAAGGCTTCCTTTTCAATCAGGTATCAACTCCCACTATAACCTTCTGGTGAGGATCTGTTTCATTTGTCACAGTCTATTCCCTTTCCAGAAGAGAGTGATGACATTGCCTGTGTCCCAGGCTTGCAAGCAACAATTCCCCAGCATCACTCTGTCACCCGTGGTGACCCCCCTTCAACAGCCAGGCTGCCTCTTCCAGTGCTGCCTGCATGGGTGACAACTTGGTGCTTTCCATTGGAGGCATATCAGGATGCTTTTTTGCACATGGGTGAGGAAGGAGACCATGTCCTGTCTCACCCACAAGGCTCCTGGGCCTCACAGGACCTGTCCCAGGTGGCAATTGCTCCATGATGTTGCTTCTCTGTCTGCATGTGACAGCCTAGCCTTTCTTCAGGTAATTTGTATATGCTGCATACACCAACGGAGATAAATGGTGTGGTAATCAGCCTCCTTTGGCATTAGAAGGTGTTCATGATGAAAGTGCCGGTCACCTTGTGCCCCCAAATATTTCCACTAAAGTACAGAAGAAAATTCAAATTTTTGTCAGACAGAAGTGACCTTATTTTGTGAGGAACAGGTGAAAAATATGAGGAGTTTCGTGTTTTCAATTTCTTCAAGCAGTTCCACATTCAATATTAATGCAAGAAGGCACATTTGTTTTCAGTGTATGCTGGGGGAAAGGCATGTGTGTGAATCTGGTAGTTCAGTGAGCTAAGGGTGGTGCCAGAGAGTGCCAAGGGGTATTTCATCTTCCTTAGGTCATCCTTGATGACTCCACAGCACTGCCCATTAGTTAAAGATGCCTGGGATAGACAGGCAGCTCTGGTACTGGGTAGGCATGCAGCTGATGTCCCTCATCAACCTTCACCCTAGACTTCTACTGAAATTGTGGTCACTTCTGCTCTTTAGACTCTTTCAAAAGATGAGTGCAGCTGAGGATGGAGACTTGGGTATGGTGGGGTGTCAGGGCTGGGGGTTGAAAGGAGCATTCACATGTGAGGCCAACAGAAGCAGATTGTGGCAGGTGGTAAGTGGCTTTCCCTCTCTAGATGTGCTGATTCTCTCCTCCTCTCTTGGGACTCTCCCCTCCGCACCATAGGGACTTACTCAGGATCTAGAAGACTGGATTGGTTCCCTGTGCCTTGTGCCAGCAGAAAAGGGAGAAGCAGCCAGGGAATCTCTGGAGCTCACTGATGTAAGCTGGAGGAAGGGCAAGGAAGTGAATGGCTTGAAAGAAATGAAAAATGGAGTGAAAAAAAAAGGCTAAAATAGGGACAAGAATGCTGCCATTTATGACTTGACATAGCATCTGCTTTTGTATGTGGTAACTGACAGAATTTAATCTCACGTGACTGAGGAAGAGTAGCTAGTAGGCCCAGGATCCTGGGTGCTTTAGTCACTTCAGTTCTGGAGAAAGGATGGGGCTGAGGTAGTGTGGTAGTGGGAAGGGAATCTTATAGAGATTTCTTAATTTTATTTTATTTTATTTTTTTTAAGAAGCTGATTCTGTGTGGGCTGAAGGGACTATGCCTACAGAAGCAATGTTAGGACAGCCTGTATAAGCTGTATGGAGAATGGCAGAGTGGATTGGAGTGTACAGTCTTTAACCTTTGGAAAGGAAGCATATAGCTGAGCTGCTGAAAAACTGGTATTATTTGTTTTGGACATGGGACACTCACTGTCAGGCTCTATTTACTCTCTTGTTTTATCAGGTTGAAACCTGCTTTGTGCTTGTAAATCAGCTAAAAGCAACAGCAACCTCATCAGAATAGGATCCTCCTATACATAATGAAGTTGCATAAAGTTTTTTCTTCACCATACTGATTGCAAAATGCCTTGGATGCAAAGGCAGCCACAAACCTGAGTCAAGAAGCTTTGTCAGCTGAGTTTGTGAAAGCAGAAAAGGGAGAATCAAGGTTATCCTTTAGAGATGGAGTCAGTGTAGGAGTAAGCACTGAGAAAGCCTGTGCTTGGTCCACCTGAGAATGGGTGTAAACTAGATTAAAGCACAAGCCTATAAATAAACCTGAAAGCAGAGTATGTAAAACCTGTTTTGAATTAGGTTTTATAATGACTGAGAGGGAAAGAGAGAGTAAGTGAAATTAACCACAGAACCATAGCTTTTGATGACCTTAGCTATAAATAGGGCAAGGACTTAAGTGGGGTGGGGTTGGGGTTGTGGAGGGTAGGGAGAATGTTCCTATTGCTTTTGGGTATGTTGTGGCTGACCAGGATTTATTCAAGGAAGACAGGTCTTGCAGGATGGGATAGGTGGACCAAGGGATGTAGAAGGGCAAAAGGTGTAGGATTAAGGTCAAACACAGGTCAAAAGAAAAAGGCTTGTGAGTGTCTTAGAGAAAAAGGTGAGAAGATATCCCTCTGAGATATTCTGTGCACCAACAAAATGAAGCCTGCCCAGTCCAAAATTAAGTTGTTCAGCAAGAAATTTTACTGATTCAAGATGGTACTGCATCCTTTCCAGACAGAAAGCTTTATAAAAGACTTGTAAAAGGGCCTTTTGATGATTCAGTATCTTTATTATATGCCACCATAAGAGACTGCTGTGATAGTGACCTTGCATAGTTTATCTAACCACAGACCAAAGAATGATAATTATATATTTCAATACCCCTTGAAGTGGTGTCTTACTTCCCCCCATTCAGAATGTTGGAGCCATAAAAAATAATGACCTAATTTTTTTTTCTTTTTCATGAGTGACAGTATGAGTGGTCTGTGTAAAGTGCATATAAAATAAATTGAGTAAAACATCCCGAACTTTTGTGGCACAAGATCGCATATAGTCTTGGACAACTCCCCAGGCTTGCACCTTCCAAGGAAATGGATATGGAATTTAAAGCAGATTAGAGCCTTCATTGAATGATATAGCTTTTTGCACATTTGCAGTCCTGTTAAAAGCTTACTGGTTTCTTGTCAAACTTTGAAATGAAATGCCATTAAATAAATTAAGGAAAATTTTCAGATGAGTAGCCAATAATAATGACATTAAAAAAAACACACGTGTGCTATCTTGCAGTTTTCCCACAGTATCTGGAAAACAAGACAGAGTTTGACCACTGACACTGTTTGCTGTGAAATCAAATGTGGCTGCCAGTTCACAAACCTTTATATTTTTTAATGTCCTCTGCACAAGGTCATACAACAATGGACAACTCCTGTGTTCTTCAGTGTTCCCACAATCCATTCAATGCAGTGAAAGCTGCTGGAGGGCAGAGAGGCTTTGCAGAGGGACCTTGACAGGCTGGACAGATGGGCAGAATCCAATGGCATGAGATTGAACACATCCAAGTGCCAGGTTCTGCACATTGGCCACAGCAACCCCATGCAGTGCTACAGGCTGGGGTCAGAGTGGCTGGAGAGTGGCCAGGCAGAGAGGGACCTGGGGGTGCTGGTTGATGGGAGGCTGAACATGAGCCTGCAGTGTGCCCAGGCAGCCAAGAAGGCCAATGGCATCCTGGCCTGCATCAGGAAGAGTGTGGCCAGCAGGAGCAGGGAGGTCATTCTGCCCCTGTACACTGCACTGGTTAGGCCACACCTTGAGTCCTGTGTCCAGTTCTGGGCCCCTCAGTTTAGGAAAGATGTTGAGTTGCTGAAACATGTCCAGAGAAGGGCAACAAAGTTGGTGAGGGGTTTGGAACACAAGCCCTATGAAGAGAGGCTGAGGGAGCTGGGGTTGCTTAGCCTGGATAGGAGGAGTCTGAGGGGTGACCTTATTGCTCTCTACAACTACCTGAAGGGAGGTTGTGGACAGGTGGAGGTTGGCCTCTTCTCCCAGGCAGCCAGTACCAGAACAAGAGGACACAGTCTCATGCTGCACCAGGGCAGGTTTAGACTGGATGTTAGGAAGAAGTTCTACACAGAGTGATTGCCCATTGGAATGTACTGCCTGGGGAAGTGGTGGAGTCACCATCATTGAAGGTGTTCAGGAGGAGACTTGATGGGGTGCTTGGTGCCATAGATGGTTTGGATCGGTTGATAGGTTGAACATGATGATCTTGAAGGTCTCTTCCAACCTGGTTTATTGTATTGTATTGTATTTTATTGTACTCTATTGTATTGTATTGTATTAAATACACACTGTCTCTGCCTAGGTGGTATTGCACAGACTTATTATATGTCATCAGAATGTTTTTTTTTTCAGTTGCTGTGAACATCAGAATCACATCAGGCGATACTGATCAGGAATGAATGTTTGAAAGCTGGTAACAAACACGGTTTTCTTTACTTGGCTTTGTTTCTGACCCTGCTTTTCCAACCTCTCTGCAAAACCTTAATTCTACAATATATATGCTTTGCAAGTGTGTTCAGAATGCTCATCATTGTTGATATTGAGAAAGAACCAGCTGACAAAAGGGTTTTTTTTCCATTGGACAAAAATACTGAAAACATTTAAGCTTTCTCAAGATCATTCTTATTTTCATTTCCTCTCTCCCAATTTTCTATTTGAAAACAAATAAAAGAAAAAAAAAAGAGGCGGGGGGGGGAAGGTTGCATTTGTTTTCTTTATGTTTCTGACAACTTAAAATGTTTGGACATTCAAGTTGAATCAGTGTTATTGAAAATTTTCTGGGTTTAGATGTCCTGTGTGAGGCATTAAGGAGGGGTAATCATTACTTTGGCCTTTTAAATGGAAATTTTCTTGTAGGCTCTCCTTTTCAGCATGCCTGTTCAGAAGAGTATAGGGTTGTACTGCACCTGCCCAGACAATAGTATTCCAACACAACTACAAAATGTATATGGTATTAAGGTATGAGCAAACAATAGACTTAAATAGCAGCATAATTGCTCTGCACTTATTTCCTAGCAATTTTTAACATTTTGTTTGCTTTTTTGGTTACTGCCAAGCAGTGAATGGACTTTTTAACGAAATTACTTATCATCATACCCAGGCCTCACTGTAATTCTTCACCATTTTTCTTGCTGCCTCCAGAAACTTTGTACCACGAAGAAAAATTTACCTCCTTGCTCACCTCCTGTTTTTCAAGTCAGTTATGAATATGTGGAAAAACACAGATTACAGAGAACAGCTGCTAGTGGGTGACCTACTTTCTTTTGCAGCAGTTGACCATTACCCCAGATCTTCTGTTTCCTTTTTATGAACTATTTATATCTGTCAGGACTATCCCTGCTAAACCATGGCCATTTAGTGTCCTTAGAGGCCTCATGTGAAGTGATTTGTCAAAAGCTGTAAGAAATCCAAGCAGACTATATAATGTAAATGGCCCTTATGCAAATGTTTGTTCATCCCTTCAAAGACCTCTAAGAGGCTTGTAAGAAGGGACTGCTCTTTACAGAAGCCATGCTTACACTTCTCAATTAGATTTTATTTATCCAGGTGCCCTCCGGCTCTGCACTTCATTGTAATCTGCTCTTTGGTATTGTTAGGCTGACAGGCCTGTAGTTTCCTGAAATCTTTTCTAAAAGGGCGAAAAAAATAAAAGGAATAAAAGTAAACTTTCAGTCCTCCAGTACCAAAAGTGTTTGAAAAGAGGGGTTGCATATGGTGTTAATAATTCAGCTATTCCATCCTTTGGATTGCATGGTGAATGCTCTCTTTGTTGACTCATTACTGTTCATATTGTCAACCTGTACTGCAATTTCATCAACAGCAACTTCAATCTTTGAGTGATGCTCTGGTGAGTTGTACCTTTCATTCCTTCCTTTTTCCCTGAAGGAATGAGTCCCTTTCTGGATACCACCACAGTTTTAATGCAGTCCATCCTGGTGCCCAGTGTTCTTTTAACCTCTTTCCTGCTTTCAGCCCTTCTTTCACATCCTGGCTGTCAGTCAGGCCTATTAACTGCTGAGTTTTTACTTCTTGTGATGAAAAAGGTGGATTTAATAAGTGTCTTGAGTCTTTTTGCAGGTTCCTGCTCTTTTTTACCTGCATTTCTGCACTTAATGTCACAACTTCAGCTATCTGAATTCTTAATTTTACTGTTTAACCGCATTGGCTTCCTTACTTTCCTTGCTCTTTCAGAGGAATTTAGATACAGCTGAATGAACTGTGACAGCCATGTTGAAAGGGAATGGAGCAAGCTTGAACAAATAAGAATAAGCTTGAAGGCTTCTCCCCCATAAAAAATAAACAAAATCCTTGATCTTCTTTTTCAGCAGAAAGTCATTTACGAATACAACATTCTTTTTTCAACTAGAAGCATTTCTGTACTTCAGCAGACAAGTCTGGGCTAAGGAGAAAAGGCTGATCACAATTAAGTGATGCTGGTGTGATAGCAGAAGAAACCTCCCTTCAAGTCCTCCCCCACTTTATGAATCTCATGTGTTTCATGCCTCTTCTTCAGTGCTTCCCATTTCTTCCATTTCCTCATTCCTTTCAAATAGCTTAGCACACTGCAGGGTGGGAGCTGGGTAGCCTGCCCTGCTGCTACTGCTGTGTGTCACTGACCATCTTCACACAGGACTGCAGAGCCATTATGGTGTCTAATCACACTGCCTGCAACCATTTAAGCTACGAGTGCTACTGCAAGAGGTGGTAAGATTTATTCCTTCCTCCTCCTGTAATTCCTCCTTCCTCCTTCCCCTTAGGTCTGCATCATTTGCCAGAAGTCCTGTTCTCCCTTAGATAGAAATCCTCTAACCCAAAGGATGACCTCAATAACTTATTATCCCATACTTTGGAGACAGGGACAGTGAGAGAAGCACACAAGCATTATTGTTAGAACAGAACAATCTTGCAGTTAAAATGCTAGTGGTCAAAGCACATCTGGCACCTAATTTGTTCATATACATAACCTGCCCTACTCTTTTACTTTAGGTATCTCCACTGTTCTAACTCCAGATTTCCTTCATTTACACATTGCCACTGTCCCTTTTAATTCCCTTAACTGATACATAAAAAGTGTCTATGAAAAAGGTTATTGCTACCCCAAAGTAAAAATAGAATTATTTTCTTTTTTTTTTTTTTTCACAGGGAAGGGGGGGGATTATAACCCTTCTCCCTTCAAAATTTTCAAACCAGGGCAAACACGCTGCTTTTGTGATTTTTCTTTCCTCTGTGCCCACCCCTCCCCCACACCAATTTTTCCATCATTTTCAGTTATATCCAGAAGGAGACAGAAGACAGAAGAATGAGTTACAGAGAAAATACGTTTTCTTCCTGAAACTGTAAAGGGAAGGCCACTAAATTCTAGAAGTCCTCATTTGGCAGGTATTTATGGGATCTGTAAGTAAGGTAATTCTCAGTTCTCAATCAGTTCTTTAAACAGATGTTAGTGCTGAATCTACTGCCTAGGAAGAATGCAACTCAATGCACAAAGTTTTGCATCCCTTCAGCTTCAATTTATTTATGTTGAAGACCTTGCTTGTTGCTCTAGCAGGATACCACCTTCTGCATGGGCTTCTGTTGTTGCTGTTTCTGAGTCCTTCCTCAAGAATGGTTGAATCTGGTGGCACCTGTGCAGAAAGGCTCTTACTTGATTAGCATCATGTGCATTGAGCATGCTCATAGAAGAGATGATGAACTTACAGTGGCAGTGAAGATCTAACTGTTTTTTAAAGCTGTGCTGGTGATGGGTAATGCATATGACACTAACACCTCCTCATGCTACCTGGGGACGTTTCCCTGTACTACAGCCAGTGAAGGCAGCTGGAGGAGGTCCGCCATCCTCTGAAAGGCATGAAGGAGGTAAAAGTGACTCCAGATTCACTACAGAGCTATGCAGGATGTAGACCATTTGTCACAGCCTAGTAAGACCTGAGTTGCTTGGAACAAAGTGGTACCTTTGCACCAGGAGACTGACATCTTTGCAGTTGCCAAGGGAAGAGGTTCACTGCTCCAGGACTGACTGCTCACTTAGAAACATGGTGATATTCTTTGGATTGTAGCAGGCCATGCAGGCTATGAAAGGCACACAAGGGTCTGCATGGAGAATGATGGAGCTGATAGGCTCCAAGAGAAGCCCTAGCTGACAAGGGTACTGACCCAAATCATTCTGTGATAACTGAGTTCAACATCTTTTCCACAGATTTACCCTAAGGGATGAGCCACCTCACCCTAGACACTAGGTATCCAGATGTGAGAGGCCCACTCCTGCCATGTTGGAGGGAATACAGTCCCAAAAGCCTGAGGTATTGTGGCCTATTGTCAGCAGATTTGACTGCCTGGAAGACAGAGCAGAGCTTGCAGCACCAGAGACAAGTGCTGGCATGTGCTGTCAGCTTCACCCTGGCATTGATGTTTGAATAATATCGTGGGATGGAACTGTCCTGGTGAAATGCAGTACAAAGATGGAAGCACTGGCCTCCTGCCCAGACTACGACAATGCAGATTGAATCACCCTCACATTCCTCCCTGGCTTGACTTTTCACTTGCAAAACCACCCACAGCAGGGCCTTGGCTATGTGTTCATGCCAAAATAGAGACTCTGATGCATGAGCAAGACTCTTGACATCTCCTGTCATGTCTTGTGGTTGGGTCAGCTGTGGAGGCCTTTGTAGCCATCAGGAATGAATTCTTGCCTTATTGTCTTTGACTGGTGTGCATGTGCTTTCTCCATCACTGCAAGTAAAGCCCCTCTTGGTTATATGCTTGTGTGCCAGTTCCATGGGCCTGCACCATCTTTCTAAGTGTTTCACAAATTCCTTGTTCTACCAATTCTTTCCTGATCAATAAGTTATTTGGAAAGCAAGGACAATTTTGCACCATTTATGCACAATATGCCTCAGGAGCTTGAACATCTCTTTGGACTGTCAGGTGTAACTCTGCTGTGAAAAGACATGATGGTGTTGATCTTGTGTTTTCTGGCCATTTGTGTCTGACCCTATGCATTATCAAGTTTATGCTTTTGTGCTGGTTAAGGAAAAAGAAATGTCACGTTCAGAAACTTCTTATTTTGCCAGTATTTTTGTAGGAAGGCCAGTTGGTAGGACCTAACTTCTGCAAGAGATTTTAGTAATCTCTGATGATATTTTCCTTTATGAAATGTCTCTCTCTCCACTTCCCTCCCAAGCTGTTTGAGGCTTTATAAAGAAATTCAGCTTTTTTTTTTTTCCATCCTCTCCATTCAGTATTAAAAGTCAAAGTTGCAACCTCTTAGTGACTCAGAAGCTACATTGTGCAACAGTGAGCAAAACGTAATGTAACAAAAGATAATATAAAAGGTTTTGTTGAAAGGTGATGGTAAGGGAAATTAATATGCAATAGCAGGGAAGTAAGGACCTCTTGAATGAGTTTGTAGAACAGCAGTTAATTGCAGGTAGGTGTTTATAGGGATTGGAAATGTCATACTGCCCTGTGATAAATCTGAAACAAGGGACTAGGCCCCAGAGCTCTGCTGTTGCAAGAAATGCGTGCTGTGAAATCCATGCAGGCTACTACTGCCCTTGTTTGCAGCTGGCTCAGAGCGGTGTTCACAGGCAGTGTGACACAACCTTGCTCTAGCCACAAGGTCAGTGCATTTCAGATCTCGTTGTCTTGTTCTGTGCTGAATGTAAATTTTAGTTTATTAAATCTTCTGTACCCCGTATGGAAAAGAACTTGTGCCTTTGCAACATTAAAACAGCAGCCCAGAACCTCAGGTTGTTAATTTAGAGAGATCTGCATAGAATACATCACATTCATTTTGTAGACTCCTCAAATTGAGTATTTGAGGGTGAGCTAGAGTAAGACAAGGCAATACTAGAGGTCCAGCCATGTCTCGCTACAATCATAAAGATATCGTGAAATCCTTTCTGTGTAGAACTTAATAGATGAGACAGAGAAGATGAAAGAGGAAAGGGAGACAAGAAGCAGTGGGAAAAACTAAGCGGGTCAGCAGCAGTTAGGATTTTGCTCTTAGGTTTTTGCATTCAGGTTAGTTTCCAGCTATACAGCCTGGGGGGATGGAACTAGATGATTCTTGAGGTCCCTTCCAACACTAGCAATTCTATGATTCTAGTTGTCAAATGAAGACTTCTTGTCTCCGTTCTGCTTCACCCTGATTATTGCCTGTCAGGTATTTGTGGTTCCTAGGCATCACAGAGAAGCTGATGCTGCAGCTGCTTTGGTGTACCCACAACTTACAGGACACTCCTGGGGACCAACCTTTCATGTGTTCTCACAAAAGAAAAGTTGTCTTGGTGTGCCATTGGTGGTAGAGACCTTATTTCAATATATCACTGGATCTGAGAATGCAACATTTGAGGGAATGGGGTGGAGATGGGGCACTTCCTTTATTTGACTACAGTGGTTCAGGGCATAGTTTTTGGCAGGTGGCTGCTGCCATTGATATATGAAACCAATCTTTTCCTCACCCCCTCTGTTTCTAATGTTTTCTGTAAACTATTCAAGTTTTAAATCAGAGCCTGTATCATCTTTATTTGGTTTGGCATAATCTGAGGCCCCTGATATATCTTAATTAAATTATTTTAAAATAGGGAAGGAGTGGTGGTGGGAGAGCACATGGCACTACGGAAACAGAGAAAGTGTTTTGTGATTAATTGTCTCACAGATTCCAAAGTTTTTTTGTTTCTCATTTTTCTCTTCTTGAACCCTAATTCCTGCCAAAGGCTGTATAGGGCAGCAGGTGCTGAGAGCCAAGCAGTGCTTGGAGAAATGGCTCCACAGTGCTTTTCCATCTGGGAGAGGATTTGGTTCTCATTTCCAGCTTCTCCAGTTCAGGTCAGCAATGTGCAGCCTTGGGTGGAGCAGGGAGGACAGGGAGCATGACTTATTCATTGTGGCAATCTGCTTCTTCCCTGATTCCACAGGTGATGCACAGCACACTGAACTCCCCTGTGTCTTTCTGACACATCTACAAGGCCCTCTTTATTGTGGTATTTGAACATTGTGTGATCTCCAGTGCTGTTATCCTTCCTGCATTTCTGTAAAGCCATGGCAAGCACACTCTCCAGTTCTAACATAGTAATGGATTATCTTAATGAACAATTATTTTTATCAGCACTTGATGGAAATTAGTAATTTCTCAAGACAGGAAGAAGTCTGTGTTTCAATACCTGCACCTTTCCAACATTCACAGCCTTTATGATTTTCTGCAATTACTTTTCCCAGTTACTTTTCAAGGAAGCTGGCTCTTCTTTATGATCAAAGTCTTGGACATTTTTTTTATCACATAATCACAAAGTTAGCTGATAATAAAAATCTGCATTGTTTTAGGGTCTGCAGAAATGCAGATTTGAAAAAAGGTCCCTAACATGGATGTGTAACAATTCCCACTGCAAGAATCCACTTAGAGGGGAGATGAATTCCAGAGAAGCTGGCAGGTGAGGTCTGTGAGAACATGTGGGCATAGATGTTCTTGGGTGCTCTGCTCATGAATAAATGAGTACCAAGAAAGTTGTATGACAATGGCCTGCTTAATGAGAGTTTATTGCTACAGTGTTGGAAAAGTAAGTAACGCTGCTGGACAGGAATTTGTCCTAGTTGGTTTTTAAGACAATACTTTCAAAGCAATGTAACACTTTCTCATAAATATGGGGCTGTAAATCCTTTGCTTGAAAAGGGTTTCCATACCCATATTTCAGTCCCAGGGGTGAGGTTTTCTGTGATGTAAAGTTTTTTCTCTTCTATTGAGGTTCCTCGCATATCCCATTTGTTGCAGGCAGGATCTGTGATCTCACTTTCTCACAGAGGACACTTGTGGCAAAGAAACTTTTCCCTGGGAAACATCTCTGCTAACAGTGATGGCTGTTCTGTACTTGAATCTGCCTATCCTTGTAAGATGTGTTTGCCAGAGGAGATTTTATATGTGTAGAGGGAGCAGTGCAGTTGTAACTTTCTGGCATTCAGCTTTGCAGGCAGTTCTAAGAAAATACATCCGTGTGCTTTCACATCATGAAAGTGATGTGGAAAAATTTTGCAACCAATTTGGGTGATTGCAATGGGAAAGTTTAAAAGCGGCAACCCCAGATGATCTGAAATTCTCAGTGGATATAGAAAGAAGACCCATGGCTTGTTTCTATTTTTTTTTTCCCTCCCCCTTCCTCCTGGAGGGGTTTATGCTTCTGGCAAAGAGAGCAAAAAGGTATCATAAGGTTTAAATTATTTTGTGCACTTGGAAAAAGTTTCTTCTTTCAGAGTTAGGACAAGTTATTAAGTGCCAGCAAATCTCTGACTATATTTACGTATTTTAAAAACGAGAGCCAACTTTGTTTAGAGTCTGAATGAAACCTAATACTTGTCAGGCCTTTGCTTTCTGCTGGGAACTAAGTAGAAGGATAAGTGATTTGTTTTGAGATAATCGGGGTGATATAATCAAAGTTAAGGTAGCAGAGGGAGTTTCAAGTGAAGATCAAAGTGTTTAGGATACTTTAAGAAGGCCTATCAAGATGGATCTTCACACCAGAGAAGTTACAAAGATGGACACAATACCTAGGGGAAGAGGAAGCTTTTACTACCTGACATAATTTCTTTTCAGAAATGGCAATCTCTATGCTAGGCGGAGAAAAGAAGAGAAAGCTCTAGCAAATCATCTGTCTAAAGACTGGTGAAAGGTGAGGAGAAAGGAGTAATAATAAATACATAGTTTTTCACTCAACAATGAAATATAGCAAGCTATTCCCATGGACATCAATTAGCCTTGCATGTGATACCCATACTGCTAGTCTGATTCTTTTCATTCTAGAAGAAACTTTGTATGAAGAAAGGCCAACCTACCTTTTCTCCCTGTAGAATGGCAAAGGACAACTCCCTGCAGCTGTTTATCCAATTAATATAGGCAATCACATTTTTCACAGAAGTCCACTCCTATTTAGTTTAAAAATGAGGAAGCTGGGCATTAATTTCCCCTGCCAATCCAATGGTCACTGATTTTTAGTGGGAACTGACTTTATGACAGAATTAGCTGTTAAAGAAAAGCCATTACTCCGCTCCCCAAATATTTGCATGAACAGCAGATTCTACAATGTAATTCTCTGAGATGTTCTTTTCTCTGCAAAGGTTAAGCAATAAAATTCTTGATATAGGCAAGATGGAAATGCATGTAAATAAACATTTGTTGGACAAGCAATTGATTTTCCATAGTTTTAGAGGAACCTTTTATACTTCTTGAAGGTAATAGATACATTTTACAATGCGTGAACAATAAACATTAATTTCATATAACTAAAATTTCTGCCTGCAAATATGAATTCCAAGAATGGGACAGACTCTAGAGCCTTTTAACTGTATGTTTGAGTTGACCCTTTCAGAGGTTCAGCTTTTGAATCCAATTGAAGGAGCCTTCAGGTTTTTCTCTTTAGGAGGAAAATGCTGTATTGAGGACCAGCTGCTAACCTGTTGCAAAATGACTTGACTCCATTTGCTTTGAAATTAGGGTAATGTAATATCCTTTGATTGGATTGATTTTCTCTCATTCTTTCACCAACCCAACTGTCTCAATGTAAGTAATACACTTGGAATGATATCTTGTAAATTAATTGACAATAGGAATTTCTGTGTAATTATAATGCTGGCAGATATAATTTACATGTCTGCATGCATGACGCATTCAGAAAGGGGAGAAGTAAGAGAGGAAGTTTCCACTTAGAAACATTTACTTTCAGTGTGATTTTTTTCTCCTGTTTTCTGGCATTCGAGCACTGGAGAGGAAATCTATCCTATCTTTTCTTCTGAGGCTGGATACTACAAAGGAGAATAGAAGCTGACATGTCTTCATGAGAAAAAACAGAAGCTAATAATCTGTTTCTCTCTTATTCCAGAGACCATTCTGATGACATCAGGGTACAGTTGCTTAAAAGTGGAAACCAGGTCAAAATTGAGATTTTTATTTTGTAGCCAACCCGACACCAATTAAAGGAATGTGAAGTGGGTGCTTTATCTCTGCTACTGCCTTTGCTAGCAACAGGTGTGAGTTTTCTTCCTGTATTTGCAAGTCTTGGAAAAAAAACTCATTACCTTAGAGACCTATGTGTTTGTGGTACCCTGCCAGTTGTCACAGAAACAGTGAAGTTGTTGTGGCAGACCCTTACTCCATCCACATCACTAGTCTGCAATAATGATATGATTGTCCTGCAAGCAGTGCATGAAATGTGTTAGTGACTAAAGGCTAACACTGGCACTAACAGGAATGCCAAACTTTACATTTAAAAGACTAGATCAAATTTTCTGCCTTTAAAGAACCTACAAAGAGATATTTGTCACTCAGCTATAAACATGCTCTGCTCTCCCTGTAAACAACATCTGTAATAACCTAAAAGATTTGAATCTTACCTACAGCAAGGACTAGTCCTTACCCAAGGCATTGTTGATACTGCTAATACTGCCAGGCCCCTCTAAGCCTGGGTAAAAACCCCCATGGGTTGGTTAATCTTCATTTAGGAGGCAAAATATTGCTTTATTTGTGAAGGATGCATTTTCATTGGCCTCTATTCAAGGATTTTTTTCTAACATGACAGTTTATGTAAAATTCCTCTTCCTATTTTCGAAGCCCCACTTATATAGTTGCAGCGGGTACAACTTTAAATGTAGACCTTTCCTGTGGGCCACATGTAACAATTACCCTTTTTAGTTTACTCTGTGATCAGAGTGGTTTTGGGGGGATTTCCTGTCAGAGCAAATAGATGCCAATCTTTTCAAGATCAAATTACATCGGTTGCCTTTCAATTTGTTTCCCTGCAGGAAAATTTTCCTGCCAATGTACCTGATCTGTAAGCAGTCAGATGTCAGCAAAGGAGTCTGTGTGTACTGTGGGAGTGGGGGGATCCCTTCTGAGGGATGTCACTGGGGAGAAGTTTTGAAAGGATCTCTAGATCAGGAAGATGCATTCCTTGCTTAAAGGGCAAGTAAGAAAAACAGATGAGCATCAAGCTGCATAAATGAACAATACAGCAGCTGCAGGGCCCGTGCACACTGTGAGGTATTAACATATATGTCCTAGTGCCCCGATGCTTAGGTTCATCTTGGCTCTCAACACATATTTTTGCATAGGTGTAAAGAACTTGGAACAATTTCCCTTGCAAGTCACGCAAGTACAAGGTAGTTACTTGTTGTTTGGTTTTGGAGAAAAAAAATGTGCTATAAAAATCAGGTTGTAGTTTTTATATTTAACTTGTATATCAAAAAGTTACCAAACTACAGTACATCTTCAAGTAATATAAACTGTGAATTACAGGCTCCTGCAAAGTGCACTTCAAAGATTTTCTCTTTTGTGCACAGATCTTCCACGTTCTGATGAAAACAGCAGATCAGTTCTTTAACTGAACTTTTAGTCTATGTTTTAATTACATGTCACCATTTAGGTTCCAATTGTTTGCATCTGTGGAGTAATTTACAGTAACAGCCAACCTTTAATACAATTTTACCTATTCACATTGAATCACAGTGCTCTGTGGAAAGTTTTTGGGCAGAGGTATTTGAAGCTTTCAAAAAAATCAAACTAATTAAGATCCTGACACATGAAGTATTTTTACACAGACTTATTAAAAGGCAAATAATACAGAAGCATAGAAATGCTGTAGGGAGCTAAGTGCAGTCACACTGATGACTCTGTTGCTTGCATCATGCTGCAGTTGAGATCTCAAAGCTTTTCTCACTGCATCATATTTTCAAACTGTGTTGAAATAAAAGCTCCGTGAAGTAAACTGGAATCTAAAAATGTTGTAGGTTGCCTTAGCATAGCCCAGACACACACACTTAGAGCATCTCAGTCTTTGTGTAAAGGTGAACACATCTCATTAATATAGACCCACGATTCCTGATTGCAGCAAGTGTCCAGACTACAGACCTCCTAGATGAATTCCTTATTTTCCTAGAAGTTTAAAATGCATGGAGAGTTTGTGTCAGAATCCTCTGAGGGGTTTGGTGTTGGTTGGTGGTTTTTTTTTTTTTTTTCATTCTATTCTAAAAATACAATCATTCGTTTGGGGCTTTTTTGTGCCTTTTTTTTTTTCCCCTAAAGTTCCCAGACATGTTATACTCTTGTTCTTGTTCACTTTCTCTCCCTTTTTCCTTTAAGTTTGGAGATCTAAGGCTTTCTTTTGGGTTTTATCAAATTACATACTGCAGAAAGGCATACATTTCAGAAACAGATGGATTTTATGTGCATGAAAATACATGCCTTTAAAAGAAACTAAATTAGTAGTTTCACTTCTACCCCTTTTAATTGAAGACATTACTCTAAGTGATCTCTTGTCTAAAGCAAAACTTTACAGACATCAGCAACATGAGATTTATTTGCATGGGAATTTGACAAAACATCAAAGAAACCATCAGCAGCACCAAATCTGACAGTTCCTAGTAGACATGATTGGAGCTGGGACAGGAATAATAAAATATATAGAAAAAAAGGCTTTAAGCATCTAAAACTAGCAGACCTTTCAAGATTCTCAAGATCCTTATTTACCATATATGAATTGATTGAATCTGCAGACTCACAGCCACCCATGTTTCTAAACATTTGGCTTACAATAATATTAACTGGGAACAAGAAATTTGTTTCAGTGGCAAATCAAGGTGTGGTCTCTGTCCTTACGAATGCACCATCAAAAGAAAGGTCAGATTTTTAATTTCCTTTTTTTTTTTAACATCTGGGTCTTACCAAACTTCTTTACACAGAAAAGGTGAAGCAGAAGAGCTGTTCTATTGCCTAGTCATGTTCCACCAAGTGCATCTTTTGCCTTAGTGCAGAAAAGGTGAAGCAGAAGAGCTGTTCTATTGCCTAGTCATGTTCCACCAAGTGTGTCTTTTGCCTTAGTGCAGAGGGACCTGCATTGTGATGTGTCTGTGTTCGCAGCACTGAATTTCAATAGAGATGGCTATGTGAGAATGGGACAGAAGCTGTGAACATTTTGCATGGGACAGGGTCAACCTCCTGTGGATCTGACCCCTTAACTGTGTGGATGTGTCTTAATCTCAAGTCAAAATACTCTGTTGAAGTAACTCCAAGTTACCTGACTATGGGATTCTTCATGGTATTTCTAGACCATGCAAAAAATGCAAAGGGAAAATGCCAATAATGCTTTGCCTTCCCAGGATTTAATGGAGACTACTTAGATTATGAGTATGGTTCAACAAGCTGCTTAAATACATTCTCGACTATTCACATATAGTTAAGTCCACCCTTTTATCTGCCTACCTGTCTTTCAATGAATAAATTCAACTGCTGAACATGATTGGAACTGAACATGTGTTTTAGGATTTTGCTGAGCCCATAGTCAGTCAGATGGGTATGCAAAAGTTCTCAGCACCTCACTGCTCCCTCATTCCTGCAGGATCGGATTTAGACAGGAATTCTTTAAAGGCAGTACTTAGGTACATGCTAGTAAGTTTTTTTACCAATGGCGTGTGGAGGTTTGCCCAGAAAAGAGCTTTATCAAAATACGCTGCCTTCTCAACAGGAGCTGTTGAGTCAGACCAGCAAAGAAGAAAATAATTGTTGACATAAACATCCATTCTTCTTCATAGGAAACAAACATTATCTCTTAGAAATATCTGGACCTCTGCTAGCAATTGATGAATACCAAACATGTGACAAGTCAGTTCTAACTGGCAGGAAAAATCATGTGTTCATCTGTCTTGTCTGTTTTCCCTGATGCAGCAAAACTAGATGCGTCACAAGAGTCAGGCTTTTTTTGCTGATCCTTCTGACAGTAAATGGCCACATTCCAACAATGCATAGACACAACCCCCAAGACGAAATTAAATGCCAATTCACAGTATGCTTAGAGTCTTGATAGAGTTTGGTTTGGTTTTTGGTGGTGGTTTTTTGTTGGCTTTTTTTTTTTTAAAGATAATCAGCTAATCTTTAAATTGAAAAGATTTTTTTTTTCAAGTTTTCCTGAATTGGACCATCCTTCTCTAATATGTATTCTCAAGAACAGCCTTTTTGTTTATACTTCCTCTCTCAGCTTGTGATTAGATGATTCACTATTTTGAATGAATGCAGCTAACCCAGGCACATTTTACCACTTGAATGTGCAGAACTAGCAGTAATTTGCATTCTTTAATTTTATACAGTGTTCTTAATGGTACATATCTGAGAATTAGTTGCTTTGGGTTTTGTCTACAGCTATTACACCACCGTAGTTTTCCCTCCCTTCTCCATACACTGTTCTGCAGTTTACCCCAAAATACATCAGAATCAGAGTGGACCTTCTGAAGCTGACAAGGAAATGTTGGTATTCCTGGATTGAAGACCAGAATCCCAAAGGACCTGGGCGGGGGGAGGGGGTGCTAGGGGGAGGGGGAAGAAAAAGTCATGATGAATCATAAACTAGTTATGTCCTCCTTATAGTGATACATTTTGCTTAACAGATCTCCATCAGCTACCCTGCTTATCTATTACTGTACTGGGTTCCAGTCCCTTGGTAACTAATATAAATGTAGTGCAAACATACTCAGGCTTTTCTGAGGCTTTTCTTTTTTTTAACAAACCAAATTCCTTTGGAGAGGAAAGCTGGGTGTGGAGTGGTGCATGGTAGGGAGTGATCATTGTAAGTAGTATAGTTAGGATTATGTCTCTGTTCCCATAGTATTTCTCTGTTAGCCCAGAGAGTCTTTTGCTTTCTAGTGTCTGCCTGTGGCATGCTATCAAAAGAAGTATTGTGGTGAAGTCAGTTCTCTGTGCTTAAACATGGTTTGAAAATCAAAAATCATAAGAAAAGTGTCATCTAAGGGCTGAAGGAGGAGAATGAGGGCCCCATGATGAAATTTGCTGAGCTCCACAGGGACAGGTCGAGGTTTTGGTGCGCTCTGCATGCTCGCTTCTGGAGCACAGTGTGCTTTCACAGGGGAAGGGCTAAACACCACAAGAACACTGTACAAATTTACTGACGGAAGGCAAACAGGAGTCATGTACATAGATGATAACAAGGTAAATATTAGAATAGTTGGCCTGTATTATATTAATATAATAGGATATCACTAAGGAACAAATAGTCAGACATTCGTGGCTGGTTACTTTGAGAACAGCAGCAGACTGCTGATAACACTCCAGCTTGGTGTTGGTAAAACTTAGACTGAAAGTGGGACATTTAAAACCATATAGGAAAACTAGTATGTCAAGACCTCTCTAGCTTTTGCTTTCTCAGTTCACATGAGGCTGATCTGACATTCATGAAGGAAAGGACTGTGGCATTAGGGAGCAATCAGGGCAAACACTTCCCCTTTTCCCCTTAAAATAAAGAGCTTTCACCTTGAGGTTATCATGACTTAGTGAGTCAGAAAGCTGCCAGGATTGTATCGCACATTTGTTGTCTTGTTCAATGAAAAGTCTGACTTTCCTCATACATTAGTTATGGATGTTAGCGGAGATATCTCTGGCCAGCCTGATCTAGTGTAGGGTGTCCCTGCCCATGGCAGGGGGGTTGGAACTAGATGATCCTTGTGGTCCCTTCCAACCCCGACTGAAACTATGAAACATCAGTAGATTACATACTGAGCTCTGCTGTGGAAAGGCACACTACCTCATTCTTTCATTCTCTGAATGAAAAACTGCTCTGATCTCCATTTCTCTCAACTCTCTTGTCACCTCTGGGCCTCTACTTATGAACAAATATTATCTTCCAGCTGTCCTTTCTGAATATTGCGTGATGACAAATTACAGGAGCCAGACATCCTTTTCCTTTCCCCTCTCCCCCCCCCACAAACATTAATGCACTTGAAGGACGTATTGAAGAATAAGAATTCGCCACTACTTGATACAATAATGGATAATGCTGTCTTAAACATGCCGATATCACTTAACACATCAGATAAACACAGCAGCTATCTGTGTGGGTTACAATGGTTGAAACATAGAGCAGCTTTCCTTGAGGTTCCCATGCACTCAGTGTTGCAGCAAACTCCAGCATTGCACAGTGCTGGCAGAGACAGCAGCTTTTCAGCCTCCTGACAGCAGCCTGAGTTGGTGGGAAGCAGTGTGTGAACACAGACTAGGGGGCTTAACAATATCAAATAACATACTTGAGGTGATCTCCTCACTCAGTGCCTAAACTGCAAACTCAGATCAGGAAGAAGTCCCATTCTGTGGAGTTTGCTGTTGGGAATCTCAGATGTGCTTAAACATTTGTAGCTTAGGATGTCTTAGGTGTCTAATATTTCAGGGGGAAGAAAGCAGACCTCTTTTAACAAATCTACTTTGCAAAGTCATCAGAGATTAAAGTGGTTGGTTTTTTTTAATGTCATATGGTTTTGGAGCAAGAACACAACTTTACAGCTTACTGCAGTTTTGGTAAGGTATGTGACAAATGGTTTGTTTCCAATGAATGTATTTTCTAAATCAGTTTTTGTTATCTAATGAATTTGCTGTGTTTATTATTGTGTTCCATAGCACCAAGAGAACAGATTTTTTAAATTTATGGGGATTTTTAATGCCAAATTCCAAACAATTCTCTTTATATTAAGAATTTTCACTAATGAATATATTTGATGGGAACTCCAAGGGGAAGCTGATGAAATATTTTTGGAACAGGTTTTGAATAAACCAGTTGTGTTATATAAATTCAAGTTTCTTTTACAATAGGATTTATTTACTTACAACATTTCCTAGTTCTCTGTGCACTGTGATTAGTTTTCTTTTGCTAGCAAGACCAAGTGAGAAAATCAGATGATAAATAATCTAGCTCCTGTTTGTGTTTCCTTAATGTAGACAAAAGAAGTTATGTTTCTTAGAAATTCTGTAAGAAATGATAGAGGAATCTTTTTCTGTATGTTTAAATACTTGATATAAAGTAGAGGTGGTTCATGGAGTTCTTGTACTATAGATTATTGCTACTAGTGACCTCAAAGTCTTAGAGGTTGGTTTTTTTTTCTGCTGTGTTACATGTTCCTGTGCCTGTTTTACAAAACAAGTAACTTTGGGTCTAGGGACACAGAGCTTTTTCTGGAGATGCAGAAGAGTTTAATAATCTCCTACCTTGTATTCCAGTGGCCTATCTGCCAGACCTATCTTACCGTTAATGGTAGTAACTGTCTCACATGTCTAGTCTGCATGGATGTGCAGATGTAGAAAGACACTGACGAAAGAGATAAATCTTAGTCTGCAATGAGAGGTACAAAAATGTTTCAGAGACATATGTGTATTTCTTCTGCTGAAATTTTTCCCATGTTCATAAAGCATTTACATATATTTCCGGGGAGGAGAAGGGCTGCCATATGTGGCTTCTTAGACCAGATTGATTTTTGTCATTTAGAAGTAATTTCTTGCTTTCTATATAAATCCAACAATAAAAATAAAATACAAATAATTTTTCTGTCCTCTCTCAGAGCAGTCCCAGCATACCGAAAACAAGAACAGAGATACAGGAGAGCTACAGGTCTTCCCTTCCAAGCTGACATGTGTAAGTGTTAGCCACCTTTCTGATCTTAGTACATCTAGAAAATGACTGTGGCTCAAGACCTCTATAAATGGCTAAAGTAAGGTGGTTATTTATTTATTAAAAAAAAATTACTATTGGGACACAGATGCCTTTTTTTGCCCAAACAACAGCTTCGGACAGCAAATGCCTCACATCAACGTCTAACAGGAGCAGTTTTACCTTGTCCTTCCTGTTTTGAAGCTAACTGTCCAGACCAAACTTGACTTAAGATATTTCAAGAAACACAGCATGAACCCTTTACTCATCATACCTTTACTTGCTTTTTCTTGGTAAGCAGATTTGGAAAAAAAACAATGCAGCCTTTCTCCTCTTTGTGCTCCAGCTTGTTCATCTGGGAAGTGACCCACAAATGCAGCAAAATCACACAACAGAGAAACTGTGAGAAGCAAGTTTGCAAAGTGCGGGAACCACTGGAGTGAAGCAAGCATGCTCAGGGAACGCTGGTGTTGTTGGGCAACTCTTTGCAGGCTGTCAAAAAAGTCATGATACCAGTAAAGAACACCCTGTTGCTCTTGTTGTTTTGATAGCCACAACTGATGATAAATAAGAATTCTCTATTAGCAGCCATTTATTTACTGTCTGGAATCCCTGCTAATTCTTGAAGCCTGTCTGCTTTGTGGTAGCTCTGCACTAGCATCCTCACACTGGCTTGATCAAAGCCTACCAGAGATACTCTTTGATCCCTACCTCCCACTACTGTGGCATGTAACAACAAACTCTGGGTATGAGGAATTCAGTATTTAACAATCGTGAAATGACAATCAGAAGGAAGACTGAAGTAGGCACATTATATAGAAAATATGTACCACCACAACAAAGAAACAAAAATATTGTGGTGAGTATTTTTTGTTAATGCTGATTTTCCTTCTCAAAGGAAGCAAATGTAGCAGGTAAAATTGCCTGAAATTTGATTGTGTTAAAGAGTTTCTTATTCTGAACAATTATTTTCTAGTGGAAAGTGTTAGATGGTACCCCTCTAAAGACTGGAGGTCTTTAGGTGACTGGAGGTCACTGGCTAGAGGTCAGTGGACATGTGCACCATGTCAGACATGATAAGACAAGACCCTTGAGTTTGCACCAGGCATGCTTTACAATAATGACCATGTAAAGTTGGGTTCTTGCTAAAGTGCTTTTTTTTCCTAAAGTGAACTTACTTTGCAATATGAAATTTGTGGTATTTCCCCCCCCTTCATCAGTAGCCAGGAAAATGACATCTACACTTTTCCCATCTGGATCATGTGACATGAGACTGCTGAAGCCTTGATTGTGCATTAGAGGACTGCAGTTCAGTTGCTTTTTGTTCTGCTGCTTCTCATGGTGCCTGTCCCCAGCCAAGCTGCCTCTGCACAGCTCAGCTGCCCAGGACTTGAGGGATGGGAAGAGAGCTCTGTCAGGAGGCTAACACATAGGGAGAAGTAGGAGCTTTGCACCAAGTAGAGTTTTCATTGGATCCTTGTGGCTGAAGTGGACAGAGAAATGAGTATTCTTTCTGACCACAACCAAAATAATTCTGAGTTATGGAATTTGAGCCTCTGCCATCCAAATTGAATGAGAGGGAGCTGAAGACTGACTTCCTGATGTACACAGTGAAATATGTAGACTATATGTATATAGCCTACAAGGAAAGCAGCTTCTTCTTTAAAAAGTATGCACAAGATCACTTTTAATTGGAAAATAGAAACCTACTGCCTGGAAAGAAATTCTTAAGACATTTTGGTTGCAGAAAAGCTCTGTTGTACAAAATTATTTCTCTCTAAAATGCCTCAAAATTAAAATTTTCTGTAAAGACAGGAAGATCCCTCTGCTTGGCGATTTTTAGCTCTAACATTAAACGATATCTGGGAACATCCTTTGTGTAAGTGTAGTGGATGATGCTTATGGCCAGGATCGTGCCTTAAATATTTCTAGGACGTACTCTTCTGTGCGTTAACCCTCCTTTGTTCCCCCCCCTCCTTTCTGAAGGCAGCAGGGGGATCCTGGCGCCACTGAGTCCAGGTAAACTGCCTGCCTGGGCGTAGTCTCACCCCTGTGGTAGGCAAGGGCCAGGCTATATGTTTGTTTCCCTGTTCATGGCATAAGCTTACACCATATTTGGTAGCTGCCAGTTCATTGGTTAACCTTGGTGTTAGCAACAGATGCTCATTGGACCAGTATTCACTGGGGCAAATGATAAATAGGGGTTGTTTGGTGATGAACCCCCCCACACATTTGTGCTCGAGCTTGTATCTGTGTGCGCACCAGTGCTGTTGTGGTTCACCTTACTTGGGAGTAAACCCAGTGCTCCAAGAGGCTTCATGGTACTTTGCCACCACCACCCAACTGCGTGCAGTGCCGTGGACAGTACCCCGTGGGATCAACTGCTGCATGATCCATCGCCACAGGAAAGAACCTGGTAACCCGTGTGAACCAGCGCTGCTGAACTGCCGCAGTGCCCCCCACCTCGAGCGGGGGAATCTCCGTATCCCGGGAGCAGCAGCCACGTGGCGCAGCCACGCGGTCGGCGCCATTTCCTGTGTTCTCATTACGGCATATCCGTGCCACGTTCTGCGGACTATAAACCTTATCAAGGGAAGATTTCACTAAGTTCTCAGCTTGTGAGTAAGCCAAGCCTTTCTTCATAAAGTTTCAGTTGGGGTAGCGTGCAGATCGCTCCGGGTGGAGGATCGCCGGTCACTGACCAACCCCCTCCCCCGCCGCTTTCCAAATCAGTTTTGATCCTAAGTTCTGTGAATCATTTAGTTTAAGTGTCTATACCTAAACATTCTGTAAAGATAGTTTCACTAACCGAATATCGATACCTGTGAAGGGGAACTGTTTATACCCCATCGCAAAGTTTGTATATATATAGAAATAAACCTAACATATTTTTCATTGATATCTCTGCCGCTCATTTCTGAGGGCATATTCATAACGGTAAGTGATATCAAAACATTTAGTCTTTGCATTGCTGCTAGGTGGTTACACACTCTAGTTAGGTTTTTACAGACTTTCTGCTAAATAAGGCAAGTAAATAAAGTTGACACATTTAAAGAAAAGCTGTCTTGATTTTTCAGGCATTTTGATTCCAGAACTTTTATGTCAGATGTTTCTTTAGCTTGCACATCAGTTTATCTATTCTTGTGGCTTCTTAGCACTGACATTTTCACTGAGAAATTGCATGTCTGTTTTCCTGGCTTGCACTGACTCTTTGCCAATTAAAATGTGCCATGAAACT
Source organism: Colaptes auratus (assembly GCA_015227895.2). Classification (NCBI taxonomy): domain Eukaryota; kingdom Metazoa; phylum Chordata; class Aves; order Piciformes; family Picidae; genus Colaptes; species Colaptes auratus. The sequence continues at coordinate 69,346,708 of CM026897.1, read as the reverse complement.
TTTTATTGAGCAACTTTTCAGCTGCATGTACAGAAAATATAATATCCATAACATAAATTTTTTAGAAGCAAAGTTTTTCAAGCATTGCTGAAATGTTATTTATGCAATCTGTGCACAAAACTTCATTGAGTCAAACCTGTGTTCAAGAGCCCTCACCAACCTTGTTGCCCTTTTCTGGACATGCTCCAGCAATGCAATGTCCTTCTTCTACTGAAGGGCTTGAAACTGACCACAGTATTTGATGTGAGGCCTCGCCAGTACCCAGCACAGAAACATGATAATTTCCCTGGTCCTGCTGGCCACAGTGTTTTTGATACAGGCCAGCACGCTGTTGGCTTTCTTGGTCATCTAGGCACACTGATGGCTCATGGTCAGACAGCTGTCAAGAAGCATGCCCAGGGTTTTCTTCTTTCACAAGAAGGGCTGGTTGGATGAGCCAGGGAATTCCAGACCTGCCAGCCTGACCTCAGTGCCAGGCAAGATTATGGAACAGGTCATCTTGAGTGCAATCACACAGCATTTCCAGGATGGCCAAGGGATCAGGCCCAGCCATCATGGATTTAGGAAGGGCAGGTCCTGCCTCACTAACCTGATCTCCTTCTATGATCAGGTGACTACCTGGTGGATGGGGGGAAGGCTGTGGATGTAGTCTACCTGGACTTCAGTCACACTGTCCCTCACAGCAAACTGCTGGCCAAGCTGTCAGCCCATGGCTTGGACAGCAGCACTCTGTGCTGGGTTAGGAACTGTCTGGAGGGCCGAGCCCAGAGAGTGGTGGTGAATGGTGCCACATCCAGCTGGCAGCCAGTCACTAGTGGTGTCCCCAAGGGATCAGTGCTGAGCCCCATCTTGTTCAATATCTTTATTGATGATCTGGATGAGGGCATTGAGTCTATGACACCTGATGACACCAAGCTGGGGGCAGGTGTTGATCTGTTAGAGGGCAGGAGAGCTCTGCAGAGGGACCTTGTCAGGCTGGACAGGTGGCCAGAGTCCATGGGCATGAGATTTAACACATCCAAGTGCCAGGTTCTATACATTGGCCACAAGAACCCCATGCAGTGCTGCAGGCCAGGGTCAGAGTGGTTGGAGAGCAGCCAGGCAGAGAGGGACCTGGGGGTGCTGGTTGATGGGAGGCTGAACATGAGCCTGCAGTGTGTGTAGGTGGCCAAGAAGAAAAATGGCATCCTGGCCTTTATCAGGAATAGTGTGGCCAGCAGGAACAGGAGTAGGGAGGTCATTCTGCCCTTGTGCTCTGCACTTGTTAGGCCACACCTTGAGTCCTGTGTCCAGTTCTGGGCCCCTCAGTTTAGGAAAAATGTTGAGTTGCTGCAAGGTGTCCAGAGAAGGGCAACAAATCTGGTGAGGGGTTTGGAGCAGAAGCCCTATGAGGAGAGGCTGAGGGAGCTGAGGTTGCTTAGTCTGGAGTAGAGGAGGCTCATGGGAGACCTTCTTGCTGTCTACAACTACTTGAACGGAGGCTGTAGGCAGGTGGGGGTAGGTCATTGGAATGGGCTGCCCAGGGAGGTAGTGGAGTCACCGTCCCTGGAGGTGTTTAGGAAGAGACTTGATGGGCTGCCTGATGCCATGGTTGATTAGATAGTGTTGGTTAAGCTGGACTTGATGATCTTGAAGGTCTCTTCCAATCTGGTTTATTCTATTCTAGTCTAGTCTAGTCTAGTCTAGTCTAGTCTAGTCTAGTCTCTAATGGGCAGCTTTTTGGGCACCCTTCACCAAGCCCATAGCACTGCATGGGGTTGTTGTGACCCAGGTACTGGACCCAGTACTTAGCCTTGTTGAATCTCATACAATTGGCCTTGTTCCCTCAATCCAGCCTTTTCATTTCCCTCTACAGAGCCTTCCTCACTTCCAACAGATCAACACAGTCCATCCAGGTTGGTGTTGCCTGCAAACTTACTGAGGGTGCATTTGATCCCCTCATTGGGGTCATCTATAAAGATCTTAAACAGAACTGGTCCCAGTACAGAGTCCTGGGAATCACAAGTTGTGACCAGCCATCATCTGGATTTAACTCCACTCTTTGCCTCTGGCCATCCAGGTAGATTTTGAGCTGTGAAAGATTATGCCTGTCCAGACCATGGGCAGGCAGCCTGTTTGCTCTATTGGATGCTGTGGTGAACCAAGTTGAATTCTTTAATAAAGTCCAAGTAAGCAACATACACAACTTCTCCCTCACCCACTTGTCATAAAAGATCAAGTTGGTCAAACAGGACCTTGCTTTCATAAAGTCATGCTGAGTAGGCCTGATCCCCTGGTTGTTCTGGATATGCCATATGATGACCCTCCAGATGATCTGTTCCATGACCTTCCCTGGTGCTGAGGTCAGACTGACAGGTGTATAGTTTCCCGGATCCTGACTACAGCCTTTCTTATAAATGGGCATCACATTCACCAGCCTCCAGTCAAGTAGAGTTTCCTGCAGTTTTCCTTTTGTAGGGAAATTCCAGGGAAGGAGAGAGTCCCACCAGGAACTGTCAGCTCTCCCAGGACAGACTGGCCAGGTGTGGGCATTTTCAGTGCAACAGCAACCACACCCACACTCTTAAAGGAAGCCCTGAAGGAGTGCAGCAACCTGGTTGTTTCACATTGAGCAAGCTTACAGGGTGTGTGACATCATTTGGGGTGTGGTTGTGCATGGCACAGCAATTCAAGCAGAGAATGTTCAAGGAAGGTGATAAAGCTTGTCAAACTCAACCAGAGAGTGATGATATACACCCGGCAGAAGACCATGGCATCCCTGGGCTCTTCACCCGCCAAGTCTGATGACACATCTCAGACAGAGCTTCAATGGGAACACGCTGCCATGCTGGTTTTTGGGCTGCAGGGTGTGGCCCACTCTTAGACCAAAGTTGGATGGGAGCAGTGAGTGCACCCACCAGAGGTGTGCTCAAGTAAGAGACCTCCTCCACTTAGCGATGGAGCTCTAAGAGGAAGTAAGTAGGTTGTGAAAAACTAGGGAGAGAGAGAGAGAAGCTCTTGGAGTCACATGCAGCTCCCAGTGAGACAAACCCAAGGCAGACAGAGCTCACATTATGTAGAGCTCCTTGTCCTTTCATTGCCTGACTAAATGTGGTGACTCAGAAGATAGTGGGAAATGGCAGCAAGATCCTACCCAATGCCACAGGCACCACAGGCATGTCCCCCCAGTAAGTACTCCCACCTTCCCAGCTGCCATTGCAAAACAGCTACAATGAAGGAAGGAGATGATAATAACAATGATGGTTCACCCAGACTGAAGAATTGCCAAGGTTTATTCAGCCTAGACCCTACATCAAAAATTATTCAGTAAAGAATGAAACATGGGTTCTTGTCATGGGTGACCTAGTTCTGAATGGAGTGGAAGGCTTGATACATGGACTGGACCCATATCTTCAGGAAATCTGCTGCCTCCCAGGGACCTGGGTTAATGTTGTAAATAGAAAGGTTTCTTTCCTAGTATAGCCATCAGACTACTATCCACTGCTGACCATTCAGGCAGGCAGAGATGAAATAGCAAGAAGTATAAGGGCAATAAATAGAGACTTCATGGCCTTGGAAAGACTGGTTAAGGGATTGTGAGCACAACTAGTGCTCTCTTCTATGCCTCTAGTTGCAGGCAGTGATGAGGGAATAAACAGAAGGAGCCAGCAGATCAATGCTTGGCTCCAAGCCTGGTGTCTTTGGCAGGACTTCGGGTTCTTTAATCATGGGTTGATTTACAGGATAGCAGGCCTGCCGGCAACAGATGGGACACGCCTGCCTCAAGGGAGGAAAAGAATCCTAGCCCAGGAGCTAGCAGGGCTCACTGAAAGAGCTTTAAACTAAATTTGAAGGGGGAAGGGCACAAACCCAGGCTTACTAGAAACAAGACTGAGGGCAGCACAACAATATTTGAAGGATGGTGTACTAGTGAGGTCTTTCAATGTGGTGCATCAGTAGAGGTAGGAAATGGAGACCCACTCTGCCATAAAGATGTCAGGGTTACTGATGAATTGGCAACCACAGGAACACCTGAGAACAGCTAGGCAGGAATCAGGACTTCTTTCTGAAAAAAGGTGGCAAGTCCTTTGCCATGCAGAATAAGAAACAAACAGGAGGAGCTGGAAGCCATTGTGCATCAGGAAAACTATGACACAGCGGTCATCACAGAAACATGGAGGAATGTCTCTCAAATGCCTAGAGGGCACAATCAATGGCTATAGGCCAGGCAAGGAAGGACGGGTGGTGGAGTAACCCCGTATGTCAGGGGGTGTTTTGATTTTATCTTAATACAATCAAAACAGGTTGTGTTGCTGTCAATAGGGTTGAGTGTTTACAGGCAAGAGTTGCAGGAAACCCCAACAAGGCAGGTATTACTGCAGGAGTCTGTTATAGACCAAACAACCAGAATGAAGATACAGATAAAGCATGCCTTAGGCATCTGGGAGAAGGCTCGTGATTGCTAGCCCTTGTTCTTATGGAGAACTTTAGCTTCCCTGATGTCTGCTGGAAAAACAAGGGAGTAGGCATGAAGGTTCCTGAAGTGTGTGGAGGTGAACTGCTTGACACAGCTGGTGAAAAAGCCAGCTTAGGGAAGGCTCCTTGCAGGACCTGCTGCTTGTGAACAGAGAAGAACTTGTGGGTAATTTAATGGTTGGCAACTTTCTTGGGCATAGAGATCACAAACTATGAGAGTTCTCAGTTGTTGTAGAAGAGGAGGGACAGCAGGAGTACTGCTGTCTTGGACTTTCAAAAGGCAGTGGCCAATGGAATCCCTCTGGAGGCAATCCTGAATGGCCAAGGAGTCCAGAAAATCTGGACACTGTGCAAGAGAGAAGTCTTAAAGGCACAGGAGCAGGCCATTCCCATGTGCTGAAAGATGAGTTGGCATGGAAGAAAGATGACCTGAATTAATAGAGAGATTTGGTTGCAGCTTTGTGGGGAGAGTGTGTGGTCATTGGAAGAAGGGGAGGGCCACAAAATTGTTGTGAGGGTATGCAGGGATAGAATTAGAAGGGCCAAAGCCTAGCTGGAAATTAATTCAGCTCCAGCTGCTAAAGAAATCAGGAAATCCTTCTACAAACAGGAGGCAGACTAAGGAGAATCTGTCCTCTGTTGGTAAAGGATGAGGAAAAGGCTAAGGTACTCTATGCCTTCTTTGCCTCAATCCTTAGTAGTAAGACCAGTTGTTCACTGGATACCCAGCCCCCCAAGCTGCAAGATAGGGATGTGAAGCAGAATACAGGAGGAGATTGTTAGTGACCTGCTGCACCACTTATACACAAGTCTATGGGGTTGGACAGCCTATACCTGAGAGTACTGAGAGAACTGGTGGAAGTGCTCAGCAAACCACCTCCCATCATTTACCAGCAGTCCTGGCTAACTGAGGAGGTCCCAGCCGACTGTAGACTGGCAATCATGATGCCCATCTACAAGAAGAGCCAAAAGGAGGACCCAGGGAACTATAGGTCTGTTAGTCTGACATTGGTCAGGGAAGGTTATAGAGTAAATAATGTTGAGGGCCATTACACAGCTTGTGCAGGGCAATGAAGTGATCAGACCCAGTCAGCATAAGTTCATGAAGGGTAGGACCTGTTCAGCAAACCTGATCTCCTTCTACAACAAGGTGATCCATTTATTGGATGAGGGACAGGCTGTGGGTGTTGTTTCTCTGGATTTTAGTAAAGCATTGACATCATGCAACATAGTATATTGTTGGAGAAACTGCCTGTCTATGGCTTGGATGGGTGGATGCTTTCCTGAGTGAAAAACTGTCTGGAGGACCAGGCTCAAAGAACAGTGCTGAACAGGTTTAAATCCCACTGACAGTTGCTCACAAGTGTTTCTCCCCAAGGCCAAGCTTTTGAGACAGTCTTGTTTAATAACTTTGTCAGTGATCTGGATGAGCAAGTTTGCAGATGACACCAAATTGGATGACAATATTGATCTGCTCAAATGTAAGAAGGCTCTGCAGAGGGATATGGACAGGCTGGATTGATGGGCTGAGGCCAGTTGTATGAGGTTTAACAAGACAAATTGCCACATCCTGATCACCTGGTTGCCCTGCACATGCTGCATAATAACACTTAAGGTGATCTGCTCCATGACCTTCACCAGCAATTAGGCTGCTGTCTTCAGCCCTTTTGGGGGGAAAGTTTATGTCCTTCCTCAACAGGATGGAGGCATTTGTGGATTACACTAAGCTAGAAGGGATATGCTTGGTGTTAGGAAGGCTCTACAGAAGGACCTGTACCAGGTGGATTGATGGGACAAGACCAGTTGCATGGGATTCAAAAAGGCCAAGTGCCAGGTCCTGCAGCTAGTTCACGATAACCCCATGCAACACTACAGGTTTGGGGGAGAGTGGCTGGAAAGCTGCCCAGCAGAGAAAGACCTGAGGGTGTTGATTGGCAGCTAGCTGAATACGATCCATCAGTGCATCTAGATGGCTAAGAAGGGCAATAGATCCTGGCCTGGATCAGGAATAGTGTGGCCAACAAGAGAAGGAATTTGACCCTGCCCCTGTACTCAGCACTGGTGAGGCCACACCTTTGAATCCTGTGTTCACTAGAAGAAGGACATGGAGTTGCTGGAGCATTTCCAGAAAAGGGCAGCAAAGCTAGTGAAGGGTCTGGACAGCTGATTTTATGAGAATTGGCTGAAGGGACTGGGATTGTTTAGTCTGGAGAAAACAAGGCTGAGGAGAGACCTCATTGCTGCCTACAGGAACCTGAAAGGAGGTTGTGGTGGTCTCTTCTTGGTATCAAATGATAAAATGAGAGAAAATGGCCTCATGTTGCACCAGGAGAGGTTTAGGTTATGTATTATGGAAGATTTTTTTACTGAAAGAGTGGCCAGGCATTGGAATAGGTTGCTCAGGGAGGTGGTGGAGTCACTGCCCCATAGCAGTTCAAAAAATGTGACATGGCACTTCAGAGCATGGTTTAATAGCCATGATGGAGTTATGTCAATGGTTGGACTCAATGATCACACAGGTCTTTTCCAACCAAAATGATTGTTTGCATCTTTGAAGTAAGACTTACCTTCTGGGCTGAAAATTTTGTCTTGAAAGCTTTTGTTGCATAAGGTGAATATATGAAAAGCTTCTAAGAATGGCTTAGGATGGAAGACAATTCAGAAATCATCTACTCCAACCTCTTCACTGTGGGCAGGGACACCTCTCAGCTAGACTCATCTGCTCATGGACTCATCCAACCTAGCCTTGAACACTACTAGGGGAGTGGGAGGGGGCATCCACAACCTCCCTGGGCAGCCTATTCCAGAGTCCTACCACCCTTGTACTGAAAAAATTCTTCCTAACATCCAATCTACTATTCTCATTCAGCTTAAAACCATTTCCTCTTGCCCTATTGCTGGACACCATTAGGAAAAGTCCCTCTCCAACCTTCCTGTAGGATTCCTTTAGGTATTGGAAGGCTTATATAAGATGCCCCTGGAGTCTTCACTTCTGTAGGCTGAACAACCTCATCTCCCTCAGCCTATCCTCATAGCAGAGGCATTCCAATACTTGGACCATCGTTGTTGTCCTTCTCTAAACTTGCTCCAACAGCTCTGTGTTCTTATGATGGGGACATCAGAACTGGATGCAGTATTCCAAGTGGGGTCTCATAAGACTGGGTAAAGGGATAATAGAGAAAAAGAATTAGATCTTAGTAAAAGAAGCAGAGTACTGATTCAACATAAAAGAGTTTTCATGGAGTAGCTGAGGTACAAAAAAAGTGATGTCTGATTGAAGAGTCAATTCATAGGCCAGCAAAAACAAAAGGAGTCAAGGAATGGGGAATAAGGATGATTGACAACCCCATCCTTGTGTTCCCCAATATCCAGCCGCTTGATGCTATGATTCATGAGGTGCTTGGTCTTCGTGTTCAACTTTAAGAACTTTGCAGCTGACACATCATACCAAGATAGAAATGGTATAAAGAGTGCTTGTTGGTCTGAGAGACAAATTTGCAGAATAAATAAAGGAATGAGGTTGCAGACAGGAGTCAAAAAAGTTTGTATGTCTGCAAGGTGTGCAAGTGGCTGTGTGGGTGGGAAAGGCATGTCCTTTCACTTCACTTCATATGGCATTTGGCGAATTGCTCTGTCATCTTGCTGTTACCAAACATCCAAATCAGTCTTGAAACTCATGAAGTTGCTGTTGTCTTTCAATGGGGGGAAGGATTCCTGTGGTCCTGGTTAGGATGTCTGAGTACTTGTGTTTTCAGCGCAGAGTTTAGATTATCAACTGTGGAGATGGGCTGACTCCTCAGGCAGGCGTCTGGCTAATCACACTGTGCCCATGAGCATGAAAGAAGTGTGTTTGGAACCATAAGTGAAAATACATTGTGGAGTCATAGAATCATAGAATCATAGAGTCATAGAATCATAGTATCATAGAATCATAGAATCAAATAAGGTTGGAAAAGACCTCAAAGATCATCAAGTCCAACCTGTCACCCAACACCTCATGACTAAACCATGGCTCCAAGTGCCACATCCAATCCTTTTTTGAACACCTCCAGGGATGGTGACTCCACCACCTCCCTGGGCAGCACATTCCCATGGCCAATTACTCTTTCCTGATGGAAATGTAATGGACTGCATGTGCACCTGGTGTGGGGCTGCCTGCTTTGTCAGACCCTTGTTCTGCCTGCTTTGGAGCTTGCTCCATGGCACAGGGCTGCTGAGTGGGGCTGAAGAAAAAAGCCTGCAGAGCTGAGGCTTCCCCAGCCCACCACACCCAGCTGGCTGAGATGTTCAGTGCAGAGCTCATTGAGGAGGAAGTGATCCCAGGTCATCTGCCTCACGGCATGAAACTCAGCAGGTGCTTTCTTGTCAATCTGACCTTTGAGCCTTACACTTTCCTGATCTGCAGGACCAGAGCTGCTATGAGAAGTGCAATAATCAGGTAGCTGCCGAGAAAGTTGCTTTTCATCTGCAGGTTTTGAGCCAGCATTTCTTTGAAGCAAATCCTGGGAGTTCTTGTGTGCACTGTGAATGCCAGCTCCAGGACTTGAAGGTGAGGCTCTGCTGAGCTAGAGCCTGGCTGTTTTCACCTCTCTCACGCTTCTCCTGGTGGTGTCTTAGGGAAGAATTCCTCCTCTCCTCAAAGCACGGGCCTGATGCCTTCCAGACTGTATGCAGTGGTATGTAATATAGGAAGGACATGGACCTGACAGGAGGGTTCAGAGGAGGGACAAGAAAATGATCAGGGCTTTGGAGCAGCTCTGCCATGAGGACAGGCTGAGGGAGCCGGGGGTGCCCAGCCTGGAGAAGAGGAGGCTCCGGGGAAACCTGATGGCAGCCTGCCAGTACCTTGGGAGGGGGGCGGTGGGAAGGCTGGAGAGAGACTGTTTGCAAAGGCCTGCAGGGACAGGACCAGGGACAATGGCTTCAAACTAGTTTCATAGTTTCATAGTTTCAGTTAGGGTTGGAAGGGACCACAAGGATCATCCAGTTCCAACCCCCCTGCCATGGTGAGCCCTTTTGCATACAGAAGTATGATGTTGAAGGGTATGAGGTGTAAACAGAATGTACTGCTTGAATTTTATGCAAAGCTGTATTAGGGAAGCAATATTCGAAGTTCAGTGGTTTTCTTTAGGGGGAACTTCTGAGCACCCTCATAGAGGAAGTATGAATTAAAAGAATTTACCCATACTGACACACTACTGTGTACTGAAGTTGTGATCTTAATTCATAGGGTAAATTAAATTTTTCTTTAAAAAACACACATAAAAATAATCTGGGTTTAATTCTCTGTGGACTGCAAATTCTCCAGTGCTTAATGTTTTAAGTTCCTTTTATTGATTAATCTCTTGGCCCAAATCACTCTAGCTGAATTTACACCAAAAACACTGAAACTTATAATTTTGTCATAGGCTTGATATTAATATTCCTTAAAGCACAGTGGTTTTGACCAGGATGCCAAAGAAATTGAATTCATTCAAGTTGCAGAAGACCTAGTGGTGAAAGGAAAAAGTAACAGAAATGAATTGCAAAGGGATTTTCCCTCCTCTCTTTCTTGCCCATCAAAGAATTGTGAATCCTAGTTAGCTTTTGAAAAGATGATTGGCAGGACAAATCACTCCAAACTAAATACCAAGTGCAGCCACCTTAATAGAGCTCCAGCAAAGGAAGCTCTAAGTTTCCATACCATTTCCTCTTTGAAGATAAAAATAATCACGCTAGATGGTTTCAAGGCCTCCCGGTGCCTAAAAGTGATCACCCTATCTGGTTCTTTCCAGCCCCCAAGGTTCTGGTTTTTATTTATAGATTTTGCTTATTTAATGGCCTTCACACCCATCTTTCTCCTCCCAAACTTGTTTGCTCTCAGAAAGTAGTATCTGTGAACTAAATCCAGCTGTTGTAAGTGTCTGGCCAGCTGCTGTTTGCTGCCAGTCAGAGCATGGATTGGTGCCATTTTGTGCCCAAGGCACCTGGACAGAGGTCGTCCTACTTGGCAGCTCAACTTTGCATTCTCTAGATGAAAGCACTTTCAGAGAGAGGGTGAGAAAAAGATCATGGCAGAAACAGCATAGCATGGTCCTCTTTTCCAGCCAGCAGAAAGAGAATATCCATTTACCTGTGCCTAGCTTGAGATGTGCTGATGCTTACTAAGCAAAAATTACTGGAAGATTGCTTGGCTATTGATAGGCCAGCAGTACCTGCTCATGGCTTTCCAAGCATTCTGAAGAGGAATGTTTTCTAGTATTGCTAGTTTTACTGAGGGCTTCTTAGCAGACAAACAATGTGGAAGGGAAAAGTAGACTCAGTCTGTGACTCTGGACAATCTCATGTGGACTGCGGTGCTCCAGTGGCTTTCTTACTCAAAATTGTCTTTTCCCTTCCCTTTAAAAACAATGTAAAATTAGGATATGTGTGGCAGAAAGCTTGTCTATCTTCAAAGGTAGTGTCTGATTCAGAGTAATGAAAATGCAACAGGGAAAAAGTTCAAGTCAGTTGTGACTTTCTATGTTTGGATAATGTGCAAACAAGTGTAAAAGTAATTCTCAGGACTATTAAAGGAAATACAAAGTGGGTGTGTGTTGCATGGGAATCCAGCACCACTTTTTGTGCTGGATGCTAATTAGCAGCATGCCTGTGGATGATGATGGGAGGTTCTTCTGTTGCCAGCTCAGTCTGGTTGGGAAGAACAAAGGGCAGTCTGACAGTTAAAGAAAAGTGGGGGCTGAATGTGAGGATCTGACTTTGATTCCCAGTACAGCCACAGGTTTTATATGTGGCCTTAAAATGAATATTTTATTGAAACTTTAGCTGTCTATAATGAATGACATTTTTTGCCGCTACTGAGTGTTTGTCTGCTTGGAGTATAAATGCTTTATGGCCCAGAGACCTTTTCAAGCTCACAGTAGTATCATAGAATCATAGAATCAACAACATTGGAAAAGACCTCAGAGGTCATCAAGTCCAACCTATCACCCAACACCTCATGACTAACTAAAATATGGCTTCAAGTGCCTCATCCAATCCTTTTTTGAACACCTCCAGGGACTGTGACTTCACTACCTCTCTGAGTAGCAGATTCCAGTGGCCAATCACTCTTTCTGTATAGAACTTTCTTCTCACCTCAAGCCTAAAACCTCCCCTGGCACAGCTTGAGACTGTGTCCTCTTGTTCTGGTGCTGGTTGCCTGGGAGAAGAAATTAACCCCCACCTCCTTACAAGCACCCTTCATGTAGTTGTAGAGAGCAATAAGGTCTTCTCCAGGCTAAGCAACCCCAGCTCCCCCAGCCTCTCCTCATAGGGCTTGTGCTCCAGACCTCTCACCAGCACCATTGCCCTTCTCTGGATACCTTCCAGCAACTCAACTTTTTTCCTAAACTGAGGGGCCCAGAGCTGGACACAGGACTCAAGGTGTGGCCTAGATAATGCTGAGTACAGGAGCAGAATGACTTCTCTGTTCCTGCTCCTGTTGGCCACACTGCTCCTGATACAGACCAGGATGCCATTGGCATTCTTGGCCACCTGGGCACACTGCTGGCTCATGTTCATCCTGCTGTCGACCAGTACCCCCAGGTCCCTTTCTGCCTGGCTGCTCTCCAACCACTCTGGCCCCAGTCTGTAGCACTGCATGGGGTTGTTGTGGCCAAAGTGCAGAACCTGGCACTTAGACTTGTTAAATGCCATCATAATGGACTCTGCCCATCTGTCTAGCCTGTCAAGGTCCCTCTGGAGAGCTCTTCTACCCTCTAGCAGACCAACACCTGCTCCTAACTTGGTGTCATCCACAAATGTAGGCATCTTATGCCAGCAATTGCATTGGGAGTGGACATGAGAGCTGGCTAGCTAAAGACATTTTTATTCCCATGTTTGGAATCTGCCACAGAGCAGTTAAAATTGCTCTTGAAACTGCTACCTGATGAAAATGCTTTCTTGTCTGCAGGGAGCAGAACTTACTATTTATTAAAGCATAAGGATCCAAACTATGCTTTACAGACCAGATGTTGAGAATTCCAAGTTTCAGGAGTATTCTTTCTTTTTCCTTTGTTCTTTCTTTCTGCTTAAGCACCTTTTTGTGGTTTGCCTTTTTTTTTTTTTTTTTGTGCATTAGCAGAATTCTGACTTTGTGGCAAATGCCAGAACTAATGGCACAGTTTGATGATCTGTCCAAGTGGTAAATTGACTGAAACATGCCTTAAGTATGTCTACTTTCATATTTTTCTTTGAACAGTCTTTTGTAATTCCCAGCATAAAGATTTGTAAACTGGCAGATGAAAATGCAATAGACACCATTTTACTTACATTTTCTAGAATGTGAAAAGGCATCCTAGCATTAAATAATTTCAATTTTACTTTGGGATTAAGACAGATTTAAAATTGGACAAGCAGGCCTATCAGGAAATAAATTACACCCTTTTAGCTTGCATTATTTTTCATGCAATTTTTACACTGGCATAACTCCACACTTACAGTAGATTTAGTCCTGATTTGCCAACAAAACATGAGTGAAAGCTCAGGTTCAGAATGTTCCCGATGAAATTTCACCTTATTAATTCAATGTGATACACTGATTTCTAACATAGTAGAGCATTTTCTAGACATCCTTAAAAGTATCAGTCTTGTCCTCAGATGATTCTTTGCAAGAGAAAAATGGAAGGTAAGACAGGCCTGCACTAGAATCAATGAGTCACCAGATTAAAGCATTTACTATCCTGTGTATTACTGGGATCCAATTTTAACTATGAAAAGATTTGCTCCTTCCAACCCCTCAATAATCTACAACTTAAGGTTACAGTGTTCTGGACTAGAATAGGGTAAACTTCACACGGCCTTCTATATGGAGTTCTGCAGCATCATCACTTATATCATCTAAGGGATCCAAATGCTACTATACAGCCCTTGGTCCAAATAATAGTTTGAGAAACAGATCTGGCTTGGGCACAGATGGGTAAGAAATGAGGTTTGGTTTACACCATCCTTGTATGGGAGACCATAACAAAAATGGTGATAACCTGACCATACTGCTAGGAAAAATTTACATACTAAGAAATGAAAGGCCATGTTTCTGAAAGGCCATGTTTCACAAAGGCAATTTATAATGAGTTATGAAAAATGGCCTGATGATGTTTGAGACAACAGAAGTCCTGGAAGGTTGGTCCTGTGGCTTCACCATACCGCAGTACATTAGCGGTTGGAAGAGACATCCAGAGATCATCAGGTCCGATCTCCCTACCAAAGCAGAGTAGTCTGCAAAGGAATGCATCCAGAGAGGTTTTGAATGTGTCCAGAGGAGGAGACTCCACAACCTCTCTGGGCAGACTGTTCCACTGTTCCATCTACAAATATATTAATGACACTAGGAGGGGCAAGGGCAACTTCCACTCCTTAGTGGACACAGAGGGGAATATAGCAACTAAAGATAAGGAAAAGGCAGTGGTACTTAACACCTTCTTAGCCCCGATTTTTAATAGAAGGGTTGGTTGTCTTGCAGACAAGTGGCCTTCTGAGCTGGCAGATGGAGCCAGGGAGCAGTATAGTTCCCCTGTAGTCCAGAAGGAAGTAGTTAGAGACCTGCTTAGCCACTTGGATTCCCACAAGTCCATGGAACCGGATGGGATCCATCCGAGGGTGCTGAGAGAGCTGGCAGATGAGCTGGCCAAGCTGCTTTCCATTATTTTTCAACAGTCCTGGCTCACTGGAGAGGTCCCAGAAGACTGGAAGCTGGCCAACGTGATGCCCATCCACAAGAAGGGCTGGTTGGATGAGCCAGGGAATTCCAGACCAGTCAGCCTGACCTCAGTGCCAGGCAAGATTATGGAACAGGGCATCTTGAGTGCAATCACACAGCATTTCCAGGATGGCCAAGGGATCAGGCCTAGCCAGCATGGATTTAGGAAGGGGAGGTCCTGCCTGACCAACCTGATCTCCTTCTATGATCAGGTGACTGCCTGGTGGATGTGGGGAAGGCTGTGGATGTGGTCTACCTGGATTTCAGCAAGGCCTTTGACACCGTCCCTCACAGCAAACTGCTGGCCACGCTGTCAGCCCATGGCTTGGACAGCAGCACTCTGTGCTGGGTAAGGAACTGTCTGGAGGGCCGAGCCCAGAGAGTGGTGGTGAATGGTGCCACATCCAGCTGGCAGCCAGTCACTAGTGGTGTCCCCAAGGGATCAGTGCTGAGCCCCATCTTGTTCAATATCTTTATTGATGATCTGGATGAGGGCATTGAGTTCATCATCAGTAAATTTGTGGATGACACCAAGTTGGGGGCAGGTGTTGTTCTGTTAGAGGGCAGGAGAGCTCTGCAGAGGGACCTTGTCAGGCTGGACAGGTGGCCAGAGTCCATGGGCATGAGATTTAACACATCCAAGTGCCAGGTTCTACACAGTTTCCACAGCAACCCCATGCAGTGCTACAGGCTGGGGTCAGAGTGACTGGAGAGTGGCCAGGCAGAAAGGGACCTGGGGGTACTGGTTGATAGTAGGCTGAATGCGAGCCAGCAGTGTGCCCACTTGGCCAAGAAGTTCAATGGCATCCTGGCCTGTATCAGGAACAGTGTGGCCAGCAGGAGTAGGGAGGTCATTCTGCCCCTATACACTGCACTGGTTAGGCCACACCTTGGGTCCTGCATCCAGTTCTGGGGCCCTCAGTTTAGAAAAATGCTGAGTTGCTGGAAGGTGTCCAGAGAAGGGCAATGGTGCTGGTGAGAGGTCTGGAGCACAAGCCCTGTGAGGAGAGGCTGGAGGAGCTGAGGTTGCTTAGCCTGGAGAAGAGGAGGCTCAGAGGAGACCTTATTGTCCTCTACAACTACCCAAAGAGAGGTTGTAGACAGGTCTCTTCTCCCAGGCAACCAGCACCAGAGCAAGAGGACACAGTCTCAAGCTGCACCAGGGGAGGTTTAGGCTGGATGTTAGGAAGAAGTTCTTCACAGAAAGAGTGATTGGCCATTGGAAGGTGCTGTCCAGGGATGTGGTAGCGTCACCATCACTGTTTAGGAAGGGAGTGGATGAGGCTCTTGATGCCAAGGTTTAGTTGATTAAATGGTGTGGGATGACAGGTTGGACTTGATGATCTCAGAGGTATTTGCCAACCTGTTTAATTCAATTATATTCTATTCTACTCTATCGCCCTCACTTTAAAGAAATTTCTCTTCATGTCGAAGTGAAATCTTCTATGTTCAAGCTTGTACCCATTGTCCCTTGTCTTATTATTGCACACCACTGAAAACAGGTTGGCCCCTTCCACTTGACACCCACCCCTCAGATATTTATTGACATTGATGAGATCCCCTGTCTGTCTTCTTATTTCAAGACTAAATAGCCCCAGGGCTCTCAGTCTCTCTTCATAGGGAGATGCTCAAGTCTCCTAATCATCCTTGTGTCTCTCCATTGGTTTATCTCAGGCAGAACCCTGTCTCTTTTGAACTGATGAGCCCAAAACTGGACACAGTATTGCAGGTGTGGTCTCACCAGGGCAGAGTAGAGGGGAAAAAGATGCTCCCTAGACCTGCTGGACACATTTTCTTGATGTTCCCCTGGATATCATTGGCTCTCTTAGCCACAAGGGCATATTATTATCCCAAGGAGAACTTGCTGTCCACCAGCACTCCAAGGTCTTAATCCACGGATCTATACTCCAGCAGGGCAGCCCCTAACCTGTACTGGTGCCTGTTGTTATTCCTCCCCAGATGCAGGACCCTGCACTTGTCCTTATTGAACTTCATGAGGTTTGTCTTCACCCAGCCCTCCAGCCTGTCCAGATCTCATTGGATGGCTGCACAGCCTGACAGGGTGTCAGCAACCCCCCCAGTTTTGTATCATCAGTGAACTTGCTGAGTATGTTCTCAATCCCCTCATCCAGGTCATTGATAAAGACACTGTACAAAACTGGGCCCAGTACTGATCCCTGGGGAACACCACTGAACATAGGCCTCCAAGCTGACTCTGTGCCACTGATGACAACCCTCTGAACACTGTTACAATACAATACAATACAATACAATACAATACAACAACAGGTTGGAAGAGACCTTCAAGATCATCACGTCCAACCCATCAACCAATCCAATCCACCTAAATACAATACAGTACCATACAGTACAATAGTACAATACAGTACAAAACAGTACAATACAGTACAATACAGTACAATACAATACAATACAGTACAATACAGTACAATACAACCCACCTAAACAACTAAAAAACTAAACCCTGGCACCAAGCACCCCATCAAGCCTCTTCTTGAACACTTCCAATGAAGGTGACTCCACCACTTCCACAGGCAGCTGATTCCAGTGGGCAATCACTCTCTCTGTATAGAACTTCTTCCTAACATTCAGTCTAAACCTGCCCTGGCGCAGCCTGAGACTGTGTCCTCTTGTTCTGGTACTGGCTGCCTGGGAGAAGAGACCAACCTCTGCCTGGCTACAACCTCCCTTCAGGTAGTTGTAGAGAGCAATAAGGTCACCCCTCAGTCTCCTCTTCTCCAGGCTAAGCACCCCAGCTCCCTCAGCCTCTCCTCATAGGGCTTGTCTTCCAAACCCCTCACCAACTTTGTTGCCCTTCTCTGGACACGCTCCAGCAAGACAACATCTTTCCTAAACTGAGGGGCCCAGAACTGGACACAGGACTCAAGGTGCGGCCTAACCAGTGCAGTGTACAGGGGCAGAATGACCTCCCTGCTCCTGCTGGCCACACTGTTTCTGATGCAGGCTAGGATGCCATTGGCCTTCTTGGCTGCCTGGCTGTTGTCAAACCAGTTTTCAATACACCTTATGGACCAATCATCTATGCCATGTTTCTTGAGCTTTTCTATGAGGATGTTATGAGAGACAGTATCAAAAGCCTTTCTCGACTCAAGGTATACAATATCCACTGCTCTTCCCTCACCTACCCATTTGGTCATGGTTTCATAGAAGGCTATCAGATTAGTCAGGCAGGATCTCCCCTTAGTAAATCCATGTTGGCTACTCCTGATAACTTTCTTGTCTTCCATGTGGTTAGAGAGGACCTCCAGGATGAGCTACTCCTTCATCTTTCCAGGGATGGAGGTGAGGCTGACTGGTCTGTAGTTTCCTGGGTCCTCCTTCTTGCCTTTTTTGAAGAGTGGAGTGACATTTGCTTTCTTCCAGTCACCAGGCACCTCTCCTGTTCCCCATGACTTTTCAAGAATGATGGAGAGAGGCTCAGCAACAGTATCAGCAACTCTCCCAGCGCTTGTAGAGGCACCCCACTGGGGCCTATGGATTTGTGTGTCTTCAGATGGTACAAGAGATCTCTAACCTGGTTCTGATTGACCAGTGGAGTGCCCTCTTCCCTCCAGTTCTGCTCCCTTGCTTCCAGAGACTGAGGTTCCTGATGTCTGGTCTTAGGAACAAAGACTGAGGCAAAGAAGGCATTCAGTAACTCTGCCACCTCAGCACTACCAGTTACCATATCTCCCATATAATTCGAAAGTTTAACACCATGCACAGCTGAAATAATACTTGTGTGGTTTAGACAGTGTGCTTCTTATGCAGGATTCATTAATCTGCATGGTGTCACAAGCCCTTACTGTAAAACAATAGTCCTGTACTCTGCTTCCATAGAATCAAAGAATCATAGAATGACATGGATTGGAAGGGGCCTCTGGAGATCATCTAGTCCATCTCTGCTCTGCTAATGCAAGTACACATATGTCAGGTTGCAGAGGGATGCATCCACGTGGTGTTCGAGTCTCCAGAGGAGACTCCACAACCTCTCTGGGCAGTCTGTTGCAGTGTTCTCTCATCCTCTTTAAGTTCAAGTGGACCTTCTGTTTTCTATTTTGTACTGGCTGCCCTTTGTCCTATCACTGGCCACCAGTGAGAAGAGCCCAGCCCTATCCTTGTGACCACCATCCACTCTTTGGACATTTGTATGCACTGATAAGAGAGCACATTGCTGGGTCATGGTGAATCTGTTATCTGCCAGGACTCCTAAGTCCTTCTCCTCAGAGTTGCTTTCCAGCAGGTCAGCCTCTGACCTTTACAGATGCAGGCGATGACTCCTCCCCAGGTGCAGGACTCTAACACTCCACTTCCATTATTTCAGATTTAGGAGATTCAGGATTCAGTGTTTTTATGGGTATCCTTTTACAGATAAATATTTATGAAATGTATAGTCCTCTAAACTACTGAAATGATTTGATCACACAGATTGTTAATTTTTTTTGTCTCATCTCCTTGGCTCAGGACTCACTCTTTTGCCTGTTTGCCCAGGTTCAGGGTGGGATGAGATTACTGTGAAAGTAACAGTGACATTTCAGGTTTGCTAGGGTAGATTAGATACATCTGGCAGACATGGTAATAACGGTTGGATTACTACTAGTAATTTAAACCAGGTAGTGACATTTGCCAACACAGCATATGTACTTTTAATATTTATTTACCAAATTAAAACACAAATATTTCTAAGCTAGAATCTCATCCTTGCTGGATTGTGACTCTAAAGTTGTACAGTGATAATGGCAGACCCATACAGTTTTTTAATAGCTTTAGTCTCTTCCATCAAATGTCACTGAATCCAGATGACACTGGCACAAACTCTACCTAGGACATAGTAAAATCCCACCTAATCCTTCTCAGGTAAATAACATTGAGAAAAATTGCTTTTACCTGTTTAGAAGAAAAGAACAGTAACAGCTTGGTATTTGGTAAAGCATGGTCACCTAGTCTTGCAATAGGACTGAGAGATCTTACAAGAGGACTGAGAGGCCCACCTCACATCTGACACAGTGAAGAATCACACTTCCTGGGGGAAAACCAAAAATTGCAAGGGTCCTCACTGTGGCATGGATGCATTTTGACATGATATACGATTTGGCTTGCAGACACTTGGTTTTCAGGAATACTAAGGTGGGTCACCTGGATGATGAATCCCTGGAGACCTCACTGGAGCAAGGTGGCAGTCTTAAGAATACTTCTTAGCCTTTGGGCCTGTCTTCTTATTTCATCATATGAATTCAGAGAAATTGTTTGGCTGTGATGGCAGCTGAAGGTAGGTAGTTCTAGGTTACTTTCAGTTCTCTCTTTCCAAAGTTTTGTATCCACAATGATACCTCATCATAAGAAGCCTGCAACAGCCCATAACCAGTGAGTGCTTCTGCAGTCCCTAGGAATTTCACACAAGGTATGAATAACCTAGGAACCCAGAGTAGTCTCTTTGACACTTAGAGTTTCTATCTCCAAGCTTGTCTTAATTATTGTAAAACTTAAAGCATATGTGTGCTTTCTTGGAGATAAAATACCCTGAAGATGTGTGAAGGGATTCTTTACTTCTCTTTTTTTTTTTTTTTTATAAAACAGCTTTTTAGCAGTCAAGATAAGCCTTTACAGGCTTAATCTTCTCCATCATGAGAGCTCATTATGCTGCTACTAACTATAGGTTGGAGCAAGAGACTGGGGGATGCTGGGGACAATATGACTGGAGCTTGAGCCTGGAATGGCGTTTTTAATGCCGTGTTAGACTATGAAATTACAGTAGGCCTCTGAGTGTAGGTGTATGGGTGCAGTTTGTGTTAAGCAGGTTAGTGGCACAGAAAGACAAGAACAGGGAGATGATATGTGTAGACTGGAAGTTTATCAGTCTTCTGAGCACTGAAAAAAACTTGATCATATTTCTTGGACAGTCTGTAAATTTATATTCATGACACTTGTTTTTCTGCATAATGAGAATTTGCTTCAGCACTTAAATCTTAGTTTTAAGTTGAAATGACAAATTTTCATTGCTACTGATTTCAGGATTTTGCTTGAGATTAAATTAAAAAAATAAAAATCACACAAATGGTTACTTTACAAGAACTTTTGGCACCAGTGGCAAAACTCTTTAGTCTGCTAGCATATCAGAGTATTTACTGTGGGACTTGCTGCAAAGAAGTGATATCAATTATGCTCCTTAGTAGCAAGGTTCGGGAGCAAAATACTTCCAGGCCTGGTTAAGAGGTTCCTTGAGTTCTAGTCATGCTCATTTTAAGCAACCTGATGTTCCTGAATGTCAGTTTCTCTTGAACAGAACAGATGTAATTTGGGTTACTCATTTCTAACCTGTGCTGTTTCTTCTCCCAGGTCTAAATGGCTACACAGTATTTAACCCCTGGCATCCATCTGCGTCAGATGTGAAAGATGTGTTATCCATGAGTAAGGATTTTGTTGCATGACTTCATGTGTCAAAAATGGTAACTGGGAACAAAAAGTGCTATACTGGAAAACAGAATAACGACGAGTGTGCTATAGAAGGCTCTGTCTGGAGAAGTGGCTGTGATTTTCATAGGCTGTACTAACCTGGGTAGCAGGAGCATTGACCAGAAGAGTCCACATGCAGTTCCAGTTACAAAAATAAAGGAGAGAGGCATAAGAATTTGAATGAGAAGGGGAAGTCTCTTCAAACTGCTCTGATATTTAAAAAATGAAATAGAACTCAAAAAGTTTTAGAGCCAAATTTGTTTGCATGCTGGCTCAAAGGACCTGATTCTGTTCTCATCCTTCTCTTGAAAATCACCTCCTGCTGTTATCATCAGAGTGACTCCTGGCATTTTTCAGGCCTTCAGTCTGTTGTGAATGTTTTTGCAATGAGTCAGAAGGTCTGTGTTCCACCCAAGTGAGGCTGAGAGACTTTCAGATTGACATCAGGCATTTCAAAGTCCTTTGGCTTTTGTCATCCTCCAGTAGCTAAATGCAAGAAGAAAAAAACCATGCAAAATAAAAACCCAAATTGTAATATCTGGAAAATCATCCAGAATGAACAGATACAAATATGTTCAAACAAGCTAACAGAGCTAAAATATCTGCGTGTCATTAAGCAGGAAATGAAATAAGAAGATGAAGTGAAAAAAAAAAACAGCTAAAAACTGGAGTTTCTAGGCCTGTATTAGTGATTTTCACTTCTTCTAGAGACAGGGCTTGTATATTATCATACACATGGAAATAAGAGTGTAGATACAGATGACCTAATCTCTTTCTGGGAAGAGATTTGTATTCACAGGGGGAGCTCTTAACCGGACACCTCAGTGTTTTGCAGAAATTAATCCACCTTTAAAAGTACAATGAGACTTACTTCAGGTAAGGAATATCATATGAGTTATCTGTTGAAATTTGTATACAGAGCCCACAGGAACTGGAGATGGATTTTTTATCTAACTAAATATATCTGTACCTATCACAGCTTCCTCTCAGCTGACTTTCTAATCTGACCTCAAACTAGCTGGAAACATTAAGAATAATCAAAATGTAGGCATTCTGCCTCTTCACTAATTTTTGGTTAAATCATAGCATCATAGAATGGTCTGGGTTGGAAGGGACTTCCAAAGGTTATCTAGTCCTGCAGTAAGCAGGGACATGCATCCTTAACTAGATCAGGTGGTCTAGAGCCCTGCCAAGCCTCACTTTGAATATCTCCATGGATGGGGCCTCAATTACCTCCCTGGGCAATCTGTTCCAGTGTTCCACCACCCTCATAGTAAAGATCCTGTCCCTAATACCCAACCTAAATCTGCTCTTCTCTAGTTTGAAGCCATTGCCCCTCATCCTATCACCACAGGCCTTTGTATGCAATCTCTCTCCATCCTTCTTGTAGGCCCCCTTCAGGTACTGAAGAGATGCTATTAGGTCTCCCCAGAGCCTCCTCTTCTCCAGGCTGAGCAACCCCAGCTCCCTCAGCCTGTCCTCATGCTCCAACCTCCTGATCATTTTCACAGCCCTCCTATGGACCTGCTCCATCAGGTCCGTGTCTTTCTTGTATTGAGGGATACAGAGCTGGACACAGTACTCCAGGTGAGGTCTCACCAGAGCAAAGTAAAGTAGAAGAATCACCTCCCTAGATCTGATGGTGACACATCTTCTGATGCATTATATATGGATAAGGCCTTGAGTACTTCTGAGGTGTAGTGCTATTGTGTTTGAGTATTGTGTTGAATCTGTACAGACAGGCCAGATACATCCATCCAAATAATTGGTTCTGCCCAATAAAGCAGTGGCTGTAGTCATTATAGTCATTATGCAGTCAAAACAATGAAATAGTCAACAAAATAATAGTAACAACCTTTTCCCTGTAATACTGAACAGTATCCATGAAGCTAGTCCTCAGTGCGATGAGGTAACAATCATTTAAAAAGAAATGGATAAAGGAACAATAATACATTCTCTTGCAATACTCTTACCACAGAAATTTAGGCTCTAGAGGCATCTTGAAAGCAAAGTTTTGAAAACAGGGAATTTTATTGAGGTGTCAGATCCTGAGCAAGACTAAATTAGAAAAATTGTATCTCTTCCAGTGCTCCTTTACACTCTTCAGAAGTGCATAAAAAAATTTCCAGAAAAGCTCTGGTCTCAGAGACATGTGCTTAATTATTGTGTCTTCTGTTTAACCTTAAACACTTCTCAAATGTTGTTTTGTTTAGGAATGCTTTTTCCCGTAAAGTGAGGCTGTGTTTGGTGAGGACACCCCTGTGTCTCCTCTTCTCCAGGCTAAGCAACCCCAGCTCCCTCAGCCTCTCCTCACAGGGCTTGTGTTCCAAACCCCTCACCAACTTTGTTGCCCTTCTCTGGACACATTCCAGCAAGTCAACATCTTTCCTAAACTGAGGGGCCCAGAACTGGACACAGGACTCGAGGTGTGGCCTAACCAGTGCATATACAGGGGCAGAATGACCTCCCTGCTCCTGCTGGCCACACTGTTCCTGATGCAGGCCAGGATACTGTTGGCCCTCTTGGCTGCCTGGGCACACTGCAGAAAAGAGTGTTGGGGAAAGACTGAAACAGATCCTGCAAGACACTTCTTCTCCTGCTAGCTCAGGGTGGGTTATTACAGGACATTAGTCCTCCATAGGCCTATTTGAATTGCCAAGACATTGCCAGAGAGTAAGAACTGTGATCCGCTTGTGAGACTGGAACCTCTCCACTACTCTGACAGATGATGGGAGGGTGAGCAAAGAAGATGCTGAGGTGTTTTGAAATTGAGGACCCCACATAACATGCACCCATACCTCTACAGCTTTCAAACTAGGCTCCTGCAAGATGTGCTGTAGCAGAGCTGCTTCAAGTGTCTGGAGGAAGGAAGGTGTGAGCCTGGTTTTCTGCCTCTGAGATGCATGCAACAGCATTTGGAAAGTGCAAAACCACAAATGCAGTGATTTGGAGCCACACCAATATATACCAGGGTCTATTTCTGAGACTTGGTCTCAGTAGATTCAGTCTTCCCTGTCTGTGTGAAGAACGTTCCTTTTAGAAATCTCTCAAGGTCATATGGACATGTGTCCTGTGGGGCCAAATGCCTCCCATTTGTGTCATCTGTGCTGCTTTCTCTAGTGCAAAGCCAGGCCTGGGGCAGGACAGGATTGATTTTTTAGTCAGAGGGAAATCCAAATAATCCCACATCCTAATCTGAAATTAAGAAAAACAGTAATAAGAGTAACTCTAGTTTCCTTCACACACTAACCATCTGGATGTGGATCTGAACTACCTGCTTGTTTTTTCCAGTGCCAGATTTCCTTGAAAATGAAAGATGAATGAGTTGTGGACTTTTAACATATGGCTCTGAGAATTCAGGATGATTCCCACATGCCTGGGGCATGGGAAAAGAGCTCATGGAATAGCCTGCAAGGCAGAATAGCAGCCTATTCTGTCATTTTAAAGACACCATCCTGTGTAATTGATACTACCCATCAATTTGCTGAGATTAAAGAAGAAAGTTATTAATATGTTTAGAATAGGAGTCTCAATATTCAATAACCCCTAACATTGCATAGTCTGGTTGATACAACTCTTTGCAAGCAGGACAAAAGTTATGCTTTGTGCTTTTGTTTTAACATTTATCTTTGGTTTTGTCTCCTTTTCTGATGCATGGTTCCACTGTCACATACATCATCTTACCATTTTTAACCCCTTTTTTTTCTGACAGAATGGGTATTGGTTATTTCTAATCAAAACTCCAAAAGACATGATCTGCCTTTGATAGGTTTGGGAGTGGAAATGATCTAAAATGACCAGAATCTTACTTATAAGTATATACTCTTAAAACTCTATGCATCTAAGGCTAAAATCAAGTGCAGTGTTTGTAGGTTCTCTAAGGAAGCTTTCAGACCTTTATGTTCAGCATGAATAAGTCTTTATGTGTAATTAGAGATGGAAGAATCCAGCATAGTTTTGTGTTTCACTAACTCATTTGAACCTCTTAAAAAAAAAAAAGTCCCACACAAATCCTTTCTATTTTCCTCTGTGATGAAAATTGCCATTTAGATGAGCTCAATAAATACCTATCAAAAAGAAGCCTGAAATATAGTTTGAGACAGTTGATGGTAGTAAATTGCCTCAAAATATTAACTTCTGTTCCAGTTGCTTCATGCAAATACATTTTTTATCCTTTCATATGGACTCCTTTCTCAGCCTTGAATTTCCAGCTAGGTTGCTTTCTTTTGAACATTGAAGATACTTCATTAAGTTTTGTTTTGTGGAGAATGGCTCTGTTGCCTATTTCTAACTCCTACCCTTGTGTATGTCTTTGGGATGGTGCTTAGTGTCCATATGTAGTGTTTTCCTTCCTTAGCAACTCACTGTGCCCTTGGTGCAAACTGTCTACTGTAAAATCTCCAGCAAAAGGTCCATCCCTTACACTGTGGATGCAAACAGCCACACACAGTGGGGCTTTAGTCTGAATCTCAGCTTCCCAGGGTGAGAATAATAACTGCCGTAAATAGCACCATGTTTCTCTCTGTGCCTGTTTTGTATAAGAATACATTTTAAAATATATACATTTTGCAACTCCTTATTTTTCTCAATATTCTAGTGGAATATAATAGCAAAATACATTATGCTAAACTGTGCACCATAAATACAAGTTAGCTCATAGAGGACATTTGAATTTTCCTCAGGTAACCACCAGCAAGCAAGTCCAGGAGACGAGAAGCATGGATGTGATCTCAAGTACAGTTTACCTTGCCTTTCTGTGGGCTTCATAGTCTGTTAAAAGGCAGCAGGGGATCTGTGGCTATCAGAAGACAATCATTAGGTGTTGATTCCCAAGAGTCCACTTGAAGTTGGGAATATGTATACAGATAGGCACTGGGCACGTTTACAGCTGCATGGTGCTAATATTACACAAAGAAGAAGTGCCTGGAGTTTTACACACTGTAAGCTTCCTGGGACATGATTTCTGTTTTACAGCCCTCTGATGCTCTTCTCTTTTGCTTTTACTCCTGCAGAATGAAATAATGTCATCTTGTATAGGCTGCTTTTCTTACCACTTCAAGTTTAATAAAGCAGCTTGTTTTACTTGCTCCTGCTCTCTTTTCTGAACAACAGAAATTATACAACATAATCTGGGTGGAGTGAGCTGGGAATGTTTCCCAGAGGAGCTGAAGAGAATTCCCAAACAAGAGAGGTTAGTCCAAGATGAGATGTCTTCAGCAAAAACACGCTTTCCTTGCGTTTTCACTTACGGCTTACAAATCTCCAGGGCAGCATTGGCTCATTCAGCAGGTGCCGTTGCCTGCTTGCTTTCCTGTCTGGCAAGCATGGTTCCAGAAGCATGGCTGAAAACCTCTGCCATTGCAAAGCAGTTCTGTATTTTAGTGTATCATTTTTAGTGGCCTATTTGCGGAGCACTGTGTCTTAGGCATGGGTTGTTTTCCTTAGTACAGAATGATCAAGAATGAAAAGCTTCCAGCATTGCACAGCTTTGGAAAAGATGTTATTCATGAATAATATAAATAAAGATTTTAATTACTCCCCTCCACATTCCTTATTCTTTGCTTTGATTGTTTCTACCTCTGGTTATTTCTATCACTGCATCCTTCAGCCAACCTTCTGTCTTGATCTTTCTTCCACCAAAAAGGAAATGGAAAAGGAAAAGTGGAGGGAGGAGAAACAAATTAAATATCCATATTTTTGTTTTGTTTTAGTAAATTTCCACGCTTTCTCAAGCACTTGGAGGACTTCCCTTATTTTGTTTAGTGAAATTACTGATAAAAACAATAATTCAAAAGATTGACTTATGTGGCCTTTCTTGATACACTTCTCATACTGCCTTCATCTTTATTTTCTGCCATGGGGATTAACTGAGGTATGTGTGTACACCCACAAACATCATGACCATAATCTTACTGAACTTTGATCTCTTTGACATCATACTAATAACACCAGAACTGTTTTGATGGAAGACTCTTGAGATTGTCAAGCCTAACTCTGAAAAGTCTACCATAATCTAACTGTACCAAGACTAGTGCTAAATCATGTCCCTAAAAAAAAAATTAAAAAAAAATTCTAAAACTCCACAGCACAATTCAAGGCCATTTCCTCTTGTTCTATCATGCGATGTTTGGGAGAAGAGACCAAAACCCACCTCACCACAAACTCCTTTCAGGTAGTTGTAGGGAATGGTAAGATCTACCCTCAACCTTGTCTTCTCCAGACTGAACAATCCCTGTTCCCTCAGCCACTTCTCATAAAATCTGTTCTCCAGACACTTCACAAATTTCATTGCCCTTCTCTGGATGCAGTCCAACAACTCAATGTCTTTCTCCAAGTGAGGCACCCAAAACTGAACACAGTACTCATGGTGTGGCCTCACCAGTGCCAAATACACAATCACTTCTCTCATTCTGTTGGTCATACCATTCCTGATCCAGGCCAGGATGCTGTTGCCCTTCTTGGACACCTAGGCACTCTGATGGGTCATATTCCACCAACTGCTGGTCAACACACTCAGATCTTTCCAGCCACTCTTCCCCAAGCCTTCCTTAAATAAAATAACAGCATGGAACAACAACAAATTACCCATCTGAATATTTTTTTAGTACCATATCCACCACAATAAGATGAGCTCACTCTGACAATGTGCTGTGCTTTGTCACACTGGGTGCACTCTTTTGTTACATGTGTATGACAACACTAGAACTTCCACTATGGGTAGCAGAACAAAATGAAGCAGCACTTGCTGTAAAAACTAAGGGATGTAATAAGCCATGTGCAGAGGAGCATACCTTTCCTATGGTGCAGCAGACGTTGAGCCTGGTGAGAAGGCTTAAAGAGAAAAGAAACAATCTACAACAGTCCAGCAGGCAGAATTTTCTCCACTCAGTTGAGCTGAGTACATCTCAGCTCTGTGTGTGACTGCCCCACACCACTGGCCTACAAGACTCCCTTTAAACTCTGTGGCAGTCAAGCATACAGATACTGCACTTAGAAACATGGCATAAACCTTTTTAAGAAGACAGTATCACAGTAGGAGTCTACAGAAAGGTATTCCATAGTTCATTCAGTGCATTCATTTTACAGATGTCAGGCCAAATTCAATCAGGTCTAGACCACTAGCTGTGCTTGACAGTGAATTAAACATAACTGGATCACAGTGGATATCCAAGCCCAACTTTTGCTTGAATGAGGCCTAATTTCTTCCACACTATAGAAAACCAGCCTGAAGTGGAAAACTACTTCCATGGAGTATTCCAGACCCAGAGGATTCACCTATAAACAAACTAGAGCAGCAGCTGAAGACATTTCCAAATACTTGTGCACAATGTTTGCCCCTTCCAGTGGTATCAAGGTTGGGCTGCCCTAATGGTCCTTTCTCCCTTCATACTTGGCTCTGAAGATTGTCTTTACACTTGGAAGTCCTGATGATGTTTTCTCTTGTTCATAGTAGACAGCGTGAGTCTCTTGCTTTTCCCTAGCCTCCCTCAGGAAGCTCTTGGAACATGCATCTTCTGCCAAGTCCCTTGTTGGAAAATTTCAACTAAATATAGAAAGTCTGGACAAGACCCTGACATTTTTTCCTGTCTCCTGATTTCTGGTTTTAGGTCTGCCTGTAGACGCTGGAGTTACACAGAGCCTTGGAAGAGTGACCACTTTTATTTTTTGACTAGTTTGCAAGGCAGCCTTATCACAAAGCCACTTTTTATGATTTTACAAAGCGCATATGGCAAACCTTTGAAAAGCTACTAAGTCACCCTGATAGAAACCACTGTCTTCTGGAGTTTCCCCCTCTTCTCTTTTCATTATTCTTCATAAAGATTTGTAGGCCAAATCCTAAATTAGAGGCACATTCTTATCAACTACACAGTGTGTTTAACAAATCTGTTTTTACTGTTTCTAGAGTATTTATTTTCACAGAGCTATGTCTCCCAGAAGTGAGATTTAAAGTATACAGGAAAATTGCAGGTTAACCACAAAAGCAACTGAGAGCTGATAAAGATATTCCGAGGAACAATTAATTTCATACATGCGTGGCATCAAAAGAAGTGGATGAATAATTGGGGGGGGGGAATAAAAATAAGAATAGATTTAATGGATACTAAAAACATTCAGTAAGTATTCCTCAGTGCCACTCCATCCTATCATAGAATAGTTTTGGCTAGAAACGACCTCAGAAATCAAATAGAACCATGGACCAAACATGGCCATTACCCATGTCTTGAATTGTCATGTCTACATGTTTTTTGAACTCCTCCAGGGATTTTGACTCTGCCACCTCCCTGGGCAACATATTCCAATCTGTGGCCACCCCTGTGAGAGACTAAATATTATATCTCCTGATGTAACTCAACAAAGATAAAATCACCTTTGCTGCTGGCCCAGACAATGGAACCGAGGCCACAGCCATCGATACCTTCGGTAATATGCATACAAGATCATCTCCACCCATCAGGACCATTCCTCGATGCAAATCACCTTGTGATTGTATCATGAACTGAGATGTGCCCCAACAAAGGATTGCTCACTGAATTGCAGCTGTTGTGGAAAAGGGCAAAGGCAAATCGATCTAAAACCTGTATAAAAGACTTGAGCAACTACTGGCTCAGTAGAAGAAAAACACAGGTGAAAAACACAGGAGAAGGACAATGATGCTGAGAAGAAAAACACAAGAGAAGGAAAAACCCAGGGCAATGCTTCTCTGAAGAAAAATGGAGAGAATACCAGGAGAGAAAAAAATGACAGAGACATCACCATGGAGCCTGGAAGGAACAGACCAAGAGGAACCTTCTCTCCGTGTCCTAACTTCCTCCTGCTGCAGCTCATGGAGCTGAAGAGGCTGCCCAGAGGACCACATCTCTTCTACAGCAAAAGCTACAGCACCCTTACTCTACAGACCCAACATCTCCTGCAGCACCTTTCCTCCACATACTCAAACTGTCTTGGGGGGTGAGGGGTGTGGTAACATAATTCCTTTCCTCTTCTCTCTCCCTCTTCTCTCTCTCCCTATTTTCTCCCTCCCCTTCTGATCCATCCACTTTATTTGTGTAATAAATAGCCTCACTGTTGATATTTTGGCCTTGTTTGTGCCTCTAATTTCATAACACAGGGATATTCAAAAGAACTGAGTCTCTTTCCTTCTCTAGACAGAGACAGCCCTTCAATACAGAACTGTCCAGGCCAGTCCAGGTCCCTCTGTAGAGCTGTTCTAAATGGATCAACACTCCCACCCAATTTAATGTTGTCTGCAAATTTGCTGAGTGTGCACTCATCCTGATCACTAATAAAGATACTAAAATGAACTAGCCCAAATACTGAGCCCCGGAGAACAGCAGTAGAGACTGGCTATTCTCCACCACTTCTTGGGCCCAGCCATCCAGCCATTGTTAACCCAGCAAAGCATCCACTGCTCCAAGTCATATGCAGCCAGTTTCTCCATGAAGATGCTGTGCAAGACAGTGTCAGAGTCTTTACAAAAGTCCAGGTAAACAACATCCACAGCCTTTCTTTCCTCCACTAAGCAAGTCACATTATCATAGAAGGAGATAAGATTCATCCAGCAGAGCCTGCTCTTCATGAGCTTGGGCTGAATGGGCTTGATCACCTGGTTGCCCTGCATATACCACATAATGACACTCAAGCTGATCTGCTCCATGAATTTCCCCAGCAATGAGATTGTGGTCTGCACCCCAAAAGAAAAGAAAAAGTCTATGTCCTTCCTCAACAAGATGGATGCGTTTGTGGGTGACAGTAAGCTAGGAGTGAGTGTTGATCAGATTGAGTGTAGAAAGGCTCTACAGAGGAACATGGACAGGCTGGATCAATAGGACAAGGCCAATTGTATGAGATTCAAAAAGGCCAGCTGCCAGGATCCCAACTGCCATGACCCAACTGCATTTGGGTCACAACATTTGGGATTATCTTGGGACTGTATTATCTCAGATATGCTTTGTTCCATATTTCAGCCAAAGTTGTATGATATGTGTTGTATGTTACATGAATGCTGTGTTAGGGCTTATATCAAATCACACTGTGAATGTACAGCTATGAGTGAGATATTCCCCTGAGCTCTGGATGCCTTTCAGATCACCATGCTTTGTGCCCTGTTTCAAAGATAACAGTTTATTGCAGTAGGAATTTCAGTATTCAGCAGTGCTGAGTCAATATGATCAAGGCCCCTGACTGTTAAAAGCTCATGCACATCCTGGACAAGCCAAGTCCTGTCCTACATGTGAAAGTGAGAATACATGCGAGAATACATATAATCCTTTGCTTTCCTATAGGACCAGATACTTTAATTTACAAAAATGTTCAGTTCCAATTGCAAATAACAGATCTATGTATTGCAAACTCTTGAATCTGCTACTGAAACTAGAGACTTTTTAAGTCATCATTCGTCACCACTTTCAGACAAAAGTCTCTCCCTAGCTTTCTTGTGGGCCCCCTTCAGGTGGAGGAAAGCTGATATACTGTCTCCCCAAAGCATTTTCTTCTCCAGGCTGAACAGACCCAACTGTCTCACGCTGTCGCCCTAGGAGAGGTGCTCCAGCCCTCTCATCACAGACCTCCTCTGGACCCTGAAGAGCATCTTTAAAATCTAATTATCAGCATTATCATGTGCTTCTGTGTGTGACAATTTGAACGTGAAATAATATCTTTTTTTCTCATAATTTCTTTATCTTATTTAAACATAGTATAAGCATTAATAAATTTTCTGTCTGCATCTGTACTGCAACAATAAAGGACTTGATTACAGAGAGACCTTATCCTGTTGTCTATGGTGCAGAAAATTGTTCAGATATGAAATGCATGTTCATGAATTGCCAACAAGTATTGGGGAGACTATTCATCCATTTAAAATGAAGTATATACCCGTTTGTTTGTTTGTTTGTTTGTTTGTTTGTTTGTTTGTACAAGCAAATTATCTTTTCAATCTGAGTTTCCTTCTTAGTTTTTATTCCCAAGCCCCTGGACAGTATGGCTGCAAAAATTACTGTAACTAGTTCATCAAAAGACTGCTGTGTAGGGCAAGGTTACTAAAAAGCTGTGTCTTCTGGGTTTGAAATAGTATTTTCAGAAACTAATTCTTCTCTGTCAATTTTGAGTAGCTCAGTAAAACAGCAAGTATGTGAATGTCTTATGTGCTCTTTGTGCACAAAAAAATGTGATGTTTGACTGATTAGTCAGTTCCTGTTTTCATTCTTTATAAATCTATTCTTAATTCAGTTTCTCTTTTGAGGCTTTTATTGAACTGCACACACACACAGGGGGTTTAGGGCTGTTCTTATTGAAGTAGCTACCTCAGGTTGTCAGTATGTATTTAAAAAACCTTGACAAGAAAACTCTAGTACTTTTAAAACTCGGATCTAGGGTTTTCATCCCAGTCTGTCCTTGAGATCACTTCTGCTGTCTAAGGATAAAGCTGCAGAGCACTGTCAATGGCAGTCTTGTCATCAAAATTGGCTATCTGGGAATAAACAAGTGATCTTAAAAGTAGAAGTCATCTGGTGAGCGCCACCAACAAAAAGCTCATGTAACCACTGGACCCAGCCTCCATCCACCACAAGCTGCTTTGATGCACACCCTGACACCTGCATGTAAGCAAAACTCTCAGAAACACACTAATCATGGTCCAGAAGCCAGACTATGAGGAATTTACCAGCCTGAATTTTTCAGGCATGAAGTATGTAATAATAGATCAAGTTTTTTTCAAGCAAGTATTACTTTTGAATTCCAACTTTGTTGAAGTCCGCTACCTCACAGAGGTTAAAAATAGAGAACTCAGGAAGCAAAACACACTGAACTCCGTGTATGAGCACCAGGCTTTTTACGGCATCGCTTGCTGTCTGTCTAAAAGGGAACATGTATACACATTCAAATATTTACCTTCACAAGAGGCAGTTAATAACTGTCCTAGAAGAGGAAAAAAACATGGTGCATGCTGTAGGCAAATAACTGTGGATACTTAAATTAAAATCTGAGTAGGATAAGCCAAGAATAGCTTTGCAGATAGGTTGTAAGCAGGGCTTTGACCTCCTACCTCCAAGTCAGCCTAGGGCTGTCCAAACAGCCCAATTCAAAATGTACAGTTGCAGACTGCACTTTCTTCACTATTTGTTTTTATTTACCATTGATTGGAAACATACCAGTTAGCCATATCTGCATATCTATTTTGTTACTAAAATCCTATTATAATGTATGCAATGCTATAGATTTTCAGCTTTGTCAGAGTGTGGTTTGAATCAGAGAACAGATATGTCTCAGTTGAAACACTGAATGAGGCAATCTCTGTACAGTCAATTGTGGACAAATTGTGCAGCACCTCCTCTACAAAATATGTGCTATCTGAGATGGATATTTTTGTTTAGTTGGTTTTGGGTTTTTGTTTTTGTTTACTGGGCCATCTATGTCCATGCTGCCTGAGAAGCAGGGCTGGAGCTGAAATTTCATCCTCTGCTTGCAAAATGTGAAAAGTGGATCTGCCATTTCATTTGCATCCTCTCACTACCTCATTTCTTCTAATTTCAGTAGGATTACTCCGAGCTTTGAGGATTCTTCTCTATCACTGCAACCTGATGTCTTCATTCACTGGAGGAATTGTCAGTTTCTTGTAGTTGCTGAAAGTTTAACATTTGGGCAGGATATTCTTGTGTCACTGTTCTATGGATTTAAGCAGCTGGCATTTTGTGAGAAGAGCACTCAAGTAGCATTACTTTTCAGCTGAGTGTCCCTCCAGACAGCAAGAGCATTGTGTATCCCTTGGCTATTTTGAGAGGTAGTTTCTCTGTCCTTACTCTCTCCCTCATTACACCCACATTGCCTCTGCTGCTCCATACTCCCTGATCTGAGAAAAAACAGCAGTTATCTTAGATCAAGTGTTGCTAAATTAGCAGGGTGAGAGATACAGCACAGGTCTCCAAAAATGCACCCAGAAGACAGTTTTTTCAAGAGGAAGCATCATAATGAGAGAAACGTAAGAAATCTTTCTTGTGAAAGCTGGAGGAGTCAAAAGCTGTGGTGAAAGTTGTGCAAGAAAGATCTTGGAGTACCTAGCAAAACAGTATTTCTTAAGCTAGTTAGCTATAGACACCAGAGAAGCAGACTCTGGAGCACAGCTGCCCGCTTCAGGGTAAGAAGATGGTGATATTGGTGGAATGAGAGAATGCTAAAATCAGACCAGCAAAGATGGTTGATTTTCAAGGATTATCTTCACCAAGCTCAAAGGTAAGGCAGAAATGCCAGGAGGCCTATATGGATAAACAAGGAACTCCTGGTCAAATCAAACATAAGAGGGGAGCCCACAAAGCATGGAAGCAAGGACTGGTAACCTGTGACAAATAAAAGGAAATTGTTCAGAAAACAAGAAACCAGGCTAGGAAAGCCAAAGCCCTGACAGAATTAAATCTGCCCAGGGACATTAAAGATAGCAGAAGGAGATTTTGCAAGTATGTGAGGGAGAAAATGAAGGCAAGAGAGAATGCAAGGCCCCTCCAGAGGTAATAAGGTGACCCGGTTACTGATGATATGGAAAAGGCTGAAGTACTCAATGACTTTTTTTGCTTCAGTCGTCACTCATAAGCACTTCAGCTACACCACTCAAGTCACAGGGGACAATACCTGGGTCTGGGAAAGTGTAGAATCCCTACTGTAAATGCAGATGAGGTCCAGGAACACCTAGAGAACCTGAAGGTGTACAAATACATGGGGCCTGATGAGATACATCAATGGGACCTGAAGGAACTGGTGACTGATGTTGCTAGGCCAGTGGCCATCGTATTTGAGAAGTTGTGGCAGTCTGGAAAAGTTCCAACAGGTTGGAAAAGGGGAAACATAACCCCCGTTTTTAAAAGGGGAGCAAAGAAAACCCAGGGAACTGCAGACCAGTCAGTCTCACCTCTGTGCCAGATAAGATCATGGAGCAGATCCTCTTAGTAACTGTGCTAGAGTACATGGAAAATAGCAAGATGATTGGTGAAAGCCAACATGGTGCCACAAAGGGCAAATCGTGTCTGACAAATCTAGTGGCATTCTATGACTGAGTTACACCTCTGATATATATGGGAAGAGAAACTGATGTCATCTACCTGGACTTGTGCAAAGCATTTGACACTGTCCCACACGACATCCTTGTCTCTAAGATGGAGAGAAATGGACTTGATGGATGGACCACCGATGGATAAGGAACTGTCTAGAAGGACAGACTCAAAGGGTTGTGTCCAAATAGAGACCAGTGACAAGTGAAGCTCCTTAGGGATCTGTACTGGGTCCAGTGTTGTTTAATGTCTTTGTCAGCAGCATAGACAGCATCAAGTTTGCCAATGACACCAAGCTGTGTGGTGCAGTGGACTCACTTGAGGTAAGGGATGCCATCCAAAAGGACCATGACAGGCTTGAGAACTGGGCCACTGCCAATTGCACAAGGTTCAACAAGTCAAAATGCAAGGTCCTGCATGTGGGTTGGGCCAATCCAAGGCACATGTACAGGCTGAGTGCCAAATAAGCTCTGACTTGGGTGTATCGATTGATGAGAAGCTCAGCGTGAGTAGGCAGTGTACTCATGGAGCCCAGAAGGCAAATCATATCCTAAGCTGCATCAAGATGAGTGTGGCCAGCAGGTCAAGAGAGGTGATTTTCTCCCTTTACTTTGCTCTTGTGACACCCCATCTCAAACACTGTATTCATCCTAAGAAGGAGACAGAGCTGTTGGAGGGAGTCCAGAGGAAGGTCACAAAGACCATCCAAGGGCTGGAGCACCTCTGCTGTGAGGACACACTGAGGAAGCTGGGGTTGTTCAGCCTAGAGAAGAGAAGACTCTGGGGGGAACCTTATAGCTGCCTTCCAATACCTGAAAAGCATCCTACAGGAAACCTGTAGGGGGACTTTTCATATGGGTGTCTAGCCACAGAACAAGAGGGAATGGTGCCAAGCTGAGTGAGAACTGAGTGAATCTTAAGAGGTTCTTCAGTAAAAGGGTGGTGGGACTCTGGAATAGGCTGCCCATCAAGATTGCCAGTGGGTTGCTTGCTGGTCCTGAGCATGCCATCCTTTGTGCTGGTAAGCTGGCATGTGAAATTTAGGGCAGAAACTCTGAGTGCCTGACTGAGTGACTAATGATACATAATCCTTTCTCTGGAGTTTGTGGGAAGGAAGCATATGTCAAGGACAGTGCAGGTATGCTGCTCTCACTGTGTCCCTCCCCTTAGCTGGTTTGTAAGAGAGTTTCTGCACTTTAACAAAGGAATTCAGCATGAATTGCTGCTCCCAGAGAAGATCTGGGTGTATATCTGAGTGTATATCAGCAAGATCTTTTGCAGGCAGGTAATTTCACTCTGTTTGTCTTCAGGACAGACACACAAGCCAGCCAGCTCCTACCACCACAGACACAGCATCACACTAACCACAGTCATGCAGCTTCTGGTTCTGGCTTGCTTCTGGCTAGTTCAGTGTGTTTACAGAGTGTGCTTGTATCTGTATGTGACATACTTTTAAGACAAACTGTCACCCCAGTTAAGTGGTGACAAGGTGGATGCCACATCTACTCTGGGGACCACTACTGAGCAGGTACATGTAACATGTCTCCTTTCTGCTTTGTGGGTAAAATATGATCTCAGAATTGTCTTCACCCTGCATCCCTAGAAATAGAAGAGTTGATTGTCATTGTGTAGCATATTGATGAAGCCACAGAAAACAGGACAAGAAAGGTAGCAATGCTCACTCCCTCACTGCCTGCCTGTAGAGGCAGCACTGACTGCTCTGTTTCCAGAAGCAATGCTGCACCACTGGGAAATCTCCAGTGTGACTTAATCTCAAGAGATAAATAATGTGATGCATGTATTGATGAAAAAGAGTAGTGGGTTACAGAAGAAACTTGTCTGCTGTGGATTTGAGTTGTTGCATACAGAAAGAATGGCACAAAATTGTTTTTTTGTATCATCCAATGTGAGGGCTGCGTGTCAGGAAGGAAGGGACTTGCACCCTGTGATAGGACAAGGGGCAATGAAAGTAAACCACGGCACAGGAAGTTCCACCTCAACATGAGGAAGAACTTCTTTACTGTAAGAGTCTCAATCACTGGAACAGGCTCCCCAAAGAAGTTGTGGAGTCTCCTCTGGAGATTTCAAGACCTGTCTGGATGTGAAGAAGTGGATTTGGCTTATCCCGCCTTTGTTGCCTCTTGTCTTCACCAGGCTCACACACTTTTTTCTTTCTGGAAACTGCATGCCACTTCTCCTGAAATAGAATAGAATAGAATAGAATAGAATAGAATAGAATAGAATAGAATAGA
>CM026897.1:69285901-69309766 GCA_015227895.2 Colaptes auratus | reverse complement strand
AACATTTGGCAGTCCCTCAGATTTCAGAATGCCTGTTTACACAAAGTGTCATTAGAGACTTAAAGGAGAGAATAATGGAGTGAGTGAATGATATAATTTCTTAGACATCAAGGTCATGTTGGCCAGTGAACTGGGCAAAACAACATGATGGTTGTTCCCTACCGTAATTTATTACCTATCACAGTTTGTTCCTTACTTCACCTTCTTCCCCCTCCAGATTGTCTCTATGCACATACCTATATTACAAACATTGTCTGTTAGCAAGTTTAAGTACATTATTGAACAAGTGGGAAAGTGTACATGTGTATAATAATGGAAGATAGCTTCACTGGCAGTGAAGTTACTGTCCTGCCTCGTGCACATCTAACATGATTTATGGAGAAGTAGTCCTGTGGGAGTTACCATAAGCGTGTGTGTCCTTGTATGTGTGCACATGTGCACACATTTGTAAATGTGCTTTTACACCTAAAGAAATGTCTCCTTTGTCATAAGCTTTTTCCATTTATTTGACCTATCTATTGTGTGAGAGTCACTGCAGGTTTAGTTAATGGTATTTCCATTCGCTTTTAGGCCAGCAAAAGTTCCAGAAAGAATAATAAGCAGCAGAAATAAAAGAAACACTCTGAGACATTATGAACTCATGGAATGTACTGGTTATTTAACTTTCTTTCAACAATCACTGAAAATTACTTCTGTCATGAGAAGATGTTTGCAAAAGGTGACTGAAAGACTCTCTGTGTTTAAGTAAGCAGATACTGGAGGAATATAACTACATGACTTACGCACAGTTTTGTATGCATTAATCCATAATAGCTAGAAGTGTGATTGTTTTATCGACAGAGACATTTACACAACCCCATCATAAAGACATATTATAACAAGCACAGTTTCCTGTGTACTGATATAGAGCAGCTGTGTATTGATATAGTAGATCTACATTACTACTTGAATGACAAAGTGAAAATGTTCTGAACACAAACACAGCTTAACAAGGATTTCTGAAAAATGTTCCTTGTTTGTCTACTAGATACATTGCAAACCAATGGAACAGTTTAACTTGATGTTCAGAGACAGTGTGAGTCTGATACATACATGAATGCTAGAAAATAGATTTTTAGTGGTGGCTAGGGCTAAGCAGCATCCAAACAGGATTTTTACTGTTATTTGTCATTATTCTATGTATAAAAGAAATGGAGGAAGGGGGAAGAAGGATGACATGAAGGAAACACACTTTTTCTGCTCTTCCAGGAAGTAAAACAAAGCAAAAAAGGAAAGCAGAAATCTTCTTGATACTCTAGTGAAATATTTCGTCTTGGGAGAATGCTAAAAAGTTCGCTGACATGAAAGTTCCATGACATTGTTTTAATACATGCAGAGGATAAACATTGCAACTTATGGTCTAATTTCACTCTATTTGGAATTCATAAAGAGAGACTCTGAAGAATAAGACAAATAGTATGAAAGTCATTTAACATATTTTGGGTGTAGTATTAAAATAATTTAACATATTTAGGCTGTTTGGAAGGGTTTCAAGAGCAAGTCCATGTCTGGTCAAGAAAAAGGTATTGCAAAGTGTCCTATTTCTTGTTTATAGGTACCTGAAAAAAAATCCTATGAGTATCTGGTTAAGAATTTCCATGGTTTATGACACAGAAGCCAGACACTCGGGGAAGTTCTCATATGGAAGAATGGGATGTTTCACTTGTGCACACACACCAGGCAGCCTAGAAAGTGGATACTCCTTAGCATGAACCACATGAAATAAAAGGGCGGTGGGCTCTAGTGGAAAGCTGTTCTTGATAGGACAGAGACAAGGCAGAGGTCCCATCTTCATGTGTTCAAGACACAGTGGTCCAAGGCAAATATCTTTGTACCTTAATTTCCAGTACAGGGAGGAGGTGATAATACCTCCCATTCTTCATGTGGGCAATTGCTTCATCTTCGGCAGATCCTCAGACACTACATAGTGGGGTGTGATGCACTGCTTAAAAGGGTATTGTGTATGCTATTATCCTGACAATGTACTTCAGACAATATGATTTTTTTCACATAACAACTGTTAGATTAAGTCAGACCAAAGGTTTTTGCAGCTTGGATCTTTGTGTCCAGATGCCATCAACACCAGGAACTTAATGGGAACTCCCATGAAACATAAAGACTTCCCTTTCATACTATGTCTTACTTTCTGTTTGGCTTAAGAAATCAGTGACCAATGATATTGCGAGTTTTCCAGAGTGAGTAGGTGCTGATGAACTTATTCCTCATATATTTTCATATTCCCATAAGCATCTATTAAGATTTTGGCCTGGGGATCTGCAGGTTGAGAAGAGGACTCTTTCTTTAGTTCCTGAATCCAGCTGCTTGATAAATTCATTCATTCATTCATTCATTCATTCATTCATTCATTCATCACTTTTAATGTGAAATGGTGACCAATGTATTCTGATTTACCCTCCATTGGTGATTTTGCAGATCTCTCTTTTAACTGTCTAGACACAGAGAATTCATACCAATGCAAAACTGGTATTTTTTTCAAGTATCTCCCTGGATGGTACTTAAATTTAGTAGTCTAATCTAAAGGCTCCACTGGAGTCAATGCAACTGTTAAGAGTTCTGCTGGTGGGGAATAAAGAATAGAATGCTCTCTTGAAAGACATGTTGTCAAACATAAAGCCAATTAATATCACTGGAAATTAATTTGCCATTTCATACCATATAGCTCTGTCGTCTGCATTCACTATAATCATTTTCTCTATGACAGATGCTCCAAAACCAACAGAAATCATTAGCTGATGAATGTGGCTTGAGATGTATTTGTTTCAAACATGGAATAGAATGAGTCTTTGTAAAAAATGCCTGGCACAGAATTCCTACAGATAACTATCTGTGAGGATTGGTGTCTCAGGATTATGAGACATATTTTCCTTTCTCAGTTAAGAACAACAGGAAATGCACAAGTGAATTTCTTGCTCCCTGCAACAGCCAGTTTTACAGTAACTAACTGCATGTTTCTCCACTCATAGCCTAGCATCTTTAGGTCCTAGACAAAGCAAAGGCTTACATACGCTGATTTTAAAGCATGGAAGTCACTGTACTTAAGTTCTCAAAGACAAGAAAATTAAGCAAGTGTTTATGTCAGCAGTAGATGAGCGCCTCATTGCATGCATTTTGAGGAATAGAGAGGGAGGGGGGAAAACAAGAAGAGAATGCCTAGTATGAAAAATTACTTCTACTAATTACAGAATTTATCAGATCCTTAGCTTGGTAGAGGAGATCCCAAAAAGGGCTTTTGTAATGGTGCTTGCAGTCCCAGTTTGCTGGGGTCACCTGCATTTGTTCAACAATCTGAATTTCTGAACCATAGAAGAATTGTTGCCACAATACAAGGATCTTTGTCTTTGTTCCCTTGTTGCCCACACTCTTGAATGTCTACCTGCCCGTAGCTGGAATCTTGCCTCATGTTTACTGATCAACAGAAAATGACAACTGCTGTCCAGGGTTGTGGTCAACAACTTCACCAAGAGTTAGAGTTAGATTTTTGAAGCTACAGATGCAACAGTAATTTTCCTTCTCTTTTGTCCATCCAAACCCCTGCCTGGGGTTTAGAAGTGCTTGTTAGCCCAGATGTTAAAATTGAAGTTGGGAAAGAGAAAGGAGATGTAGCTTTGAAAAAACATGAGCACTCCCAAAACTTCTGTGATGTGTGTAAGTGTCCTTAAAATTCTTGTCCCTTTCCTTCTAATTCTTTGACTCTTTAGAACTGACAGGGCTGTGGCATACATTTGTGCTACAAAATGATGCCCCTGTGCAGGTGAGCAGTTTGCACATGTGCACAGGAAGTCTATCCCCAAAGAGAAATGAAATTGTGTTGCAATGTGTTGTGTCTGTACTGGCCCACAAAAGGTTCTGCCCTGTGCCATGCTGAGCTCTCCCCTGAAGCCTTGCGTCAATTTTAAGGTCAATTGTTAAGGAACCAGGCACAGGAAATTTGGACGGATCTGATCAGTCAGAAGAAATCTGCAGGGGGATTTCACCCATTTATAGCTTAGATTTGTCCTTTTCTGCAGGTTTGCTCAGTTTGGTGTCTGAGGCAGAGACTGAAGATTACTGTTCTGAGATGTGTTCCTTTGATTAGCTGCTGGGCTAGTCTCCCCACTGATGTAACTCCACTGAGGCTTGCTGATGTGAAAAGCACTTGGCGTCCTCTTCCCGGTTTTCATCTCTCTCTCTCCCTGCCTCTCTGGCACTCTCTACACTTCTCCTTTTACTCTGGAGGGTGTAACCTGGCAAATCACAACTGCTCTTCCTCGATGAGGCTCTGCCCCTGAATTGCTCTGAATTCAGCTGACCTTTCCAAACAGGTCTTTGGGGGTGGTGGTGGTGTTTGCTTTGTCCCTGTGTGTTTTTCACAGCCCATTTTTTCTGCATGAAGCACATATTAATTTCTGCTTGCAATTCCCTAAATTTCTGCTTGTCATTCAAATTTATCCCACCTTGGATGGAGCTGGACCTTCACCTAGGGCTTATTCTTTACCTTCCATCAATCTTTATTCTCTCTTATCACACTATATCCCCTCCTTCCACCCTCAAGGGTTGTGGGCCTAAACCACGATAAGGTATGTGGCTACTCTGGAAGCTGGCTTTGAAGTAATATATAATCAGAGAGAACAATAAAAATGCATAGAGATGCATACATGAGCATACACTTTCTTTGGTGTGGATGATGACTCTGCTATATGTTGACCATGCTTGTTTTTGTTTTGCTCTGTTTTTCTTGTAGTATCTACTTTCCCTCTAGCCTGCTGGGGTAAACATCTTGGCTGGGAGTGGTGGTGAGGAGGGTGGAGGAGACAATACTGCATGCCAATCTTTTATAAAAAGGAGACATTTCAGGAATTTTATTTTTTTTTTTCAGTTTAAAAAGTTAACAAAGATATCAAGGGGAAAATTTAGTGCCAGCTGAGGCAGAAGATAAATTTTTAATGTTTGGAAGGGCAGTGGAGGAAAAAAGTAACTGGATTCATTTGGCTTAATTTGAATACTGTATGACAATGAATTAAATATTTTCGTTCTGGTTATTTAGTACTGTTTCAAATCAGTGTTTTTCATTTAAAAGTGGCCCAAGTTGAAACAAAATTGCTTAAATAAAACTTCACAAACTTTGTTTAAAAATGTCCAAGTGTCACAATTTGTTTTTCCCAGAATTACACATTTTATTCTGGAAAGTCCTGAGGACTGGAGGAAATAAGGGGGTGGGGGTGTGTGTGTGTAATTAATCTCAGCAATAAGAAAATGTTTTAAATGAATGAAGAATGAGGCAGTTATAAATCACTTGCCTCATTCCCTTTTGCCTGTGCCCCAACACTTCTATGCTAATATAGGTTGAACTCACAGCACACAGAGACAGAACACATGGTTGTAGGACTCTCTAAAGATGTCTTCTTCTCTTCTATCAGTGTACAGAGCCATTCTCAGGGGGAGGGAAAGGGAGACAGGAAGAGTAAAAAACCATAATTAAAAAATTTAGTTCCAAGGTTTAAGGCTAGTGACTGATTTTTTTGGGGAGAGGAGAAAAAGAGGAGTCTAAATAAAGCTACCCACAGAACCATCCTTTGGCAAATCAGGCAGGCTCCTAAACGCGAGTGAAGAGTTTACATTTCCTTGTCTTTATTTCTCTCTTGTTTCATGATTTTTGGGTTCACCTTGGGATAGACTGATCCACTTCTAGCCTAGTCTTGAGATAATGCAAGGAAAGGAGCTGGAAACCATCTTCTGATGCAGAAATAAAACTTAATTTCTCTGCTCAGTAGCTTATGGGTCCTGCTCAATTTTTCTTCCATGCCTTCACTCTCTAATCTGAGAGATGTAAGCACAGCTTGGTGTGCTATCTGAGAAAGGTCACTGCCCTCTGTGCCTAGGTCACCATTTGCTGTCAGGATTGCTCCCTATAGTGTCATTAAAAAGGGTGTTCTTCTTTTGCTGGCAGGCTATCTTCCCCACAGGTTTTGCAGCAATAAATCACATTCAGTGATAACAGTTTTAAGGGTTAAAAACTATCCATGCTACCACCTCTCCTTTTAAATGACTTGATCTTAGAGTTTACATTGTATTTTCTAAACTGTAGATGCAGGAACATAAAGATGCTCTTAGCCTGCTTTGTGGAGGGAGTTCTTACTGGCTTGTAACAGGTCTTGTTGGTCCTAAGGCAGAGGGAACCACAGTTTTCCTGGCTGTGGATAAACTTGTGATGAAACTCAGATGAAGCCACTCCTTCCTCCTGCACATTTACTGCTCATGCTGTGTCAAATCTGATTATTAACATTATCTCAGTTCCATCACACTCTATAAATACATGTCTAAATAAACCAAACAGTATGGCAGTATTTCTCAAGGAGGAAGGAATTCATTAAGGCTTTTCAGAAAACATTTTGCAGAAACCAGGAGCATGATAAGACTTAAGACTCTCAATAACTTTATAGATTGAGAGACACCTCACAGATGCAGCACCTTTTAGTAACAACTTTTTTCAGCTTGGCTTGGGGCAAGATGAGAAAGGCCTCACCTTCCAAAAATAAGTAGGATTTCTCACTCTGTCAGAGTGGAATGCAATTGAATGAAAGCTCCCACAGGCAAATGGTACCTAATGGTGACTCAGTGTTATACCACCATAGAAGCCGCATGCAAAAGTGGGAGTTTTTTGTGTCAAAAAACCACAAAGTGTTACTGGAACAGGCTACAGGAGAGGAATTTCCTTAGTATATGTAAAAGAAAACAGGAAAGGAGTATTTTAATCTGCACCTTCAAGGTCCTCATGGTGCACTGGATCCAGTCCTCACAAAAGTTAATAGAAAGGCTGCTACTGAATTCATGAAAACTAGCTTGGGTCTCACATAAGTTACACTTACTTCATCTCCCTGCCTTAGAGTGGTGGGGAGTCCTAAAAGGTAGAATAAGTGAAGCAAGCTTAGGTTGCACATGATAGCACACGACCTGTTTGCTCTCCTTTTGTACTCTTCTAGACATGAAAAAACATCTCTAGCTTTGCAGAAAATGATGGTATGCTGTATTCATGTTATTTGTAAGGTACTTGCAAATGTAGCGACTTCCACATTTTGAAATTGTGCCTAAAACTTTTTTAGACATTTTTAGACTAGACTAGACTAGACTAGACTAGACTAG
The DNA here is from genome assembly GCA_015227895.2 of Colaptes auratus. Taxonomy (NCBI): domain Eukaryota; kingdom Metazoa; phylum Chordata; class Aves; order Piciformes; family Picidae; genus Colaptes; species Colaptes auratus. Next base: position 69,302,587 of record CM026897.1, on the reverse strand, counting down.
ACTAGAATAGAATAGAATAGAATAGAATAGAATAGAACAAACCAGGTTGGAAGAGACCTTCAATATCATCATGTCCAACCTATCATCCAACACTATCTAATCAACTAAACCATGGCACCAAGCACCCCATCCAGTCTCTTCCTAAACACCTCCAGTGATGGTGACTCCACCATTTCCCTGGGCAGCCCATTCCAATGGCCAATCACTCTTTCCATGAAGAACTTCTTACTAACATCCAGCCTAAGCCTCCCTTGGCACAGCTTGAGACTGTGTCCTCTTGTTCTGGTGCTGGTTGCCTGGGAGAAGAGCCCCAACCCCCTCCTGGCTACAACCTCCCTTCAGGTCGCTGTAGAGAGCAATAATGTCTTTTCCCAAAGACATCTGTGATCCTGAGGGTTTCTGTACCCTTGATTAATCAGTCAGTACACCAGCTGCTCCAACTGGCTGCAAGGAGAAACAGATCCAAATTTTTTGAATGTCAGGAGCAAAGGATTTCTACTCCAGTAACCAAAATAATACAGGCAGCCAAAATAAGAGATCACATGAAGGAAATGGTCTAAACATGCCAACTGCAAATTGTGGTGACTCTAACGTGTAATACCTTCTTTAAATTAGATAATGAATTATCCAATACAGACCTAAATGAAAGAGTGGAATTTAAAAAGGAATTAAAAAAAGGAAAAAGAAAAGAAAAAAACAACAAGCAAACCACAATTAAGAACCTGTTGGTTGCCCCCAGCATGATTTAATTTTGTTTCTGCTCCATTGGTTATTCACTGAGAGACTTACTAATACTTCCTGGAAAACTTCACCAGTCTTTCCAGGTTGTAGCATTTAGAGAAAATATATCAGATCACAAAGTTCTGTGATCTGTTTCCCTTCCCCCCACCTTCTTCCACTGCAGAGATTTGCCTGAAAGTCAGAAAATGGATTTCTGGCTGCTGTAAACAGCACTAGCATTCTAGTGATTTTATTAATTTCTTTCAGTGAGGGTGAGACCTCATACTTTTGCTTGCGTGTCAGCTCTTGCAAAATATCATTGACTAATATGCTTCAAACTGCTGACCTTGTTTCCAGGTTGATGAGACCTGTTTCACAGGATCACAGAAACATTCAGGTTGGAAAAGACCCTTAGGATCATCAAGCCCAACTGATAACCCTACTCTAGAAAGTTCACTCCTAAACCATATCTCCAAGCACCACATCTAAATGATCCTTAAACATCCAGGGTTGGTGATTTAACCATCTCTCTGTTTCTTCTATGGTATCATGAAGCAAATGTTCTACTAGCAACACACACTGTAATGTGCCATATCGCAAAGGGACCTGCATCTCCATAACTCCTGTGTGTCTACCTAGAAAACAAGCCTGAGACCTGACTATTATTCCACCAAATGTTAGTTCACTTTCTTCTGTTTTGGGATGCTCCAACTGACTCCAGTGTAGGTACTAGATTGGGATCCCCTCTTTTATGGGGTCTCATAATACTCTCCAGCAGGTATAACACTGAAGAGAACATTCATATACCTTTGCATCAAAAGCCATGTTATGCATGCACAAAATTTCAGACCATTTTAAGAGATATACATGTTGAGTGTCCACAAAAGTACATGAGGTTCAGAGGAGACCAAGTCTTGTGTAGTTTGAGTGTCATTAGCTGTGCTGTAGAGGAGGGTGCCATGTGATCATGACTTGTTCAGTCTTTCATTTAGTGGCATTTCTGTGCTGCTTCTGTCTTTAGATGTGACTAGATGTAGGCTTCCTGAAGAGGAGTAAGTGGCTAAGTGCAGTATTTGGTGGGCTTGTGTTCATTTAAGTTTGGAGTAGTGAATTTAGATAGCCTAACCATGCTTAATGGCTACAAATGTCTAGTTAAAGAGAAATATTATAAAGTAAAAAAATAACCAGACAGTGTTTCTGTCATTTTCCATCTCAAATCCCAGGATGACCACAAGCCTTCCTTTTAGGGAAAAGCTATCTAATGTGCACTGTGATGCACAGACATTCAGCAATGCAAGATACTCACCAGTCATTTTTAAGAGCTGTTGGTTTTGATTGTAATTGAGTCTGGCTTGTAATTGAGTCTGGAATTCAGTCTTCCTGTGAATGTCTTACTAGCCTTTCTGGTAATGCATGGTGTGAGCTCTGTGGAATCCATTTGCTAGGGAAGAATGGTCCTGTGGAAAAATATAGATTGGAGTGTAAATTTAGACAATGGTGTTCTGACCATTTTTCTATACAACCATAGATAGCTAGTTTGATTTTACTCTTTTGTTCAGATTCTGCACTCCCTGCTCCTACAGTGAAAGCCCAACAGTCCTGCCTACATAGCATGTAAGTGGAGCAGGTTCAGGTTCGTACTGTCAGATATACAGAATTTATTCCAGGGTCCACTTAGCTCTCTTCAGCTTTCCTCTGGGGCAGTGCTACAATATATATATATATATATATATATATATATATATATATATATATATATAAAAAGTCAAAAGTAGCAGTTCTTAGTGTCAGATACTAACTACACAGCTCTGCCAAGTGGTAGCTATCCCCCTGTTTTAAAATGACTGCGGGAAAGGAAGAGGTGAAATACTAGCAAAGCAGAGGTTATTCATACATACAAAAGAACAAGAAATAATTTTCTGTTTTTCTCATTACCAAGCCACAGAGAAGTGACTTGCCTGCAGCTTGTGTTTCCACTTACAAGAGTTTAGAGCCCACCTTACAACCCTTGGGGACTGGCTGTGGTAGTACCGAACCATTAAGAGATGTTCTAGCTCCCAAAAAGCAGTCACCATGTCAGCACCTCCTAGGCTGGCCTGGCCTTTTCCAGCATAAGAAGTGCCTATTGGTCCTGATATGCAAGTCATTGACTCATTGACAGGTGAAAATGCATCAATGTGTATTTCTGAACGTGAAATACAAAGTGAGCCCTTGCTCATTTGCATGCCTGTGGCATACAACATCTCTGAGTATTTTTGGAGTGAAAGCCACAGCTCAGCCACAGAAATATTTTCCTATTGCTTCCAGTTTGGCTTTTAAAGCATTATACCTCTCAGGATACATAAACAAAGAGGAGGCTGAGCAATATAAGATGGAATTATGGCTCCAGGTCCTTGAGTCTGTCAGGAAGGTTTCTTTAGTCTGTCTTGAAATGGATGTGATGGATGTCCTGGAGTTGCTCTGAATGTGCTTGGAGCTTTTAATTTGCAAGAAAGCATATAGGGAAGGGTTTAGCCTGAGTAAATGAGCTCACTTCATCAAAATATAGCAATCAAATTACCAAATAAGTGTCTCAAGGGCAGTGAGGATTAGGACAAGAACACTTAGACCATTCTAGACTTTCTGGAAACATTGGGGTTCATGAGGGCCTAGATTTTAGGGATTCATAAATAACACCAAACAAATTTGGCCGTTACTACTTCAGTACCCAACCTTTCAGTCTGTGTGGCATTGAGTGAATTGGTTGTTTCAGTTCAATTAGTCTGGTCTTCTGAGAAACTGGGACCTCTGCTGGGTTCTGTGGAGAAGCTCTTTAAAAATGACACATCTGTTTGTGAGTCAAAATTTACTAAAGTCAGTGGGACTTCACAACCAAAGCTCAAGTAGTTATAGTGGTTAGGATCTGTTTCACTTTGTGTTGTGAGGTGCCTGTTTCTTACATAAATTCCATTGTCAGAAATGTGGAAAACTTCACCATCTTCTTTCAGTGATAGTCAAGATCTTATGCACGTAATACACATTAAGGAAAATAAAAAGAAAACACAGTAGCTCACATTGTCTGTTCACCCCATCTCTAGGTTTCAGAAAGGCATTTTATGCATAACTTTGAATTAATAAACTAAGTTGGTGTCTATTGGGCAGAACATTGCTGGATTTTTAGTTGTAAAACTAAAATTATCAATAACATCAAGTCAGTATCCTGCTTCCCTTTGCATTTTATGAGCCTAGGCACTTCTCAACCTAAGGCTCCAAAAAAAAAGAGCACAGCTCAAAAATAGAACTGAACTAAGTGGAGGCAGCTGCAAGAGAGAGCTCCACTGACCATCATAGCTCAAATCCAGAAATTACTTGGTAGGTTATCTGTGACTAGGTAAAGGTTGTAATTTGTGTGTTGCTGTAGTCAGCTCAGTGGGATTCGGGGAAAAACATCTGTTCCATGCCACATATAACTTGGAATGTTGTGGCTTTTACAGAACTTGCCATTCAGTGGTGGAAAGGAAACTGTAATAGAGAAGGAAGGAGTGGGACTCTGAACTCTGGGTCCATGGACAAGCTCCTCTGTGAGATAAACCAGTGTCTGGTCTGCTGTTCTTTTAGGCTGGATTTGTAAGAAGGAGTTATGTGGTTAGAAGAAGTTGAAACACTTTGAAGACTTGTTGATGAGTCTACAGCTTCCTCTTTTCTCAGTGGCTCTCTCCATCTACAGTTGAATGTGACAAAAATAGGAGAGACATGAAACAAAGAACTTCAAGAATAATAAAAACTGAAGGGTAAACGTTTGCCCTCTTCCTCTTACCACTCTGCAGAGCTCTCAAACCTGTTTGAGGACTGATGAAGAAATATAAAAAGACTGGCTTTGAAAATAAGGAAGACAACCTGGTAACAGTATACTCTGACCATGCAGCCTACAATAGAAAGGATTAGTGGAGAAGAAGGTAAATCTATGACCAGTATTTCTTTGTTGAACTATTGCAGCTTTCTGATGAAATATTTCCAGTTTCAAAGCTTTAGCAAAGTTGTGCGTTTCTACAAAGGAAAATATTCCAACTAGCTCTTGTGCTAAAGAATATGCTTGATTTTATATCCCTTCTAAAAGGGACTAAGAAAGAGTCAGTCAGCTTTAAATTCTAAATTACACTCTTTCCCTGTTTTATCATATTGCTTCCAGAAAAAAAACACTGTGAAAGTGGATTTTGCCTGTGTGGAGGAAAATGCTAAAATTCACTCTTCCACAAAGTTTCTAACTGCTCTCTACACCATTCTACAGAAATTCTACATGCCACTTTGCCCAGTTCTGTGTCCTACAGATAGATGTCTTCAATATTTGACTAAATTTAAGTTTAATCACTGGAAGAATAACTGTATACTCACAGAATTCTGGAACTTAAACCAAGCAAACAAATAAAAACATTGCAGGTGGAAAGCATACGTGTTTAACTTCTTATAGTTCCATACCATTTCATTAATTTACCCCAAAGCTGAGTGCCGTAGTTATCATTAGTGTAAGTCATAGCCCCAGAAAATAATTCAGTCTTGGTGTGCATGTAGAAATGACAATGGGATATGGCTGAGCCATTGTTGCTCTGACTGTACTGTATTTACTGCATCAGTGGTCTTACTACACTCTTCTTTGGTCTCACATTCTGGTGTCCAAATACCTTAGCCTGTTTCACAGAAAAGCAAAAGCAGAAGCAGCAGCAGAAGCCGGTGATAGCACAACTGCCCCACCCCTGCCCCAAGTCAGCAGCCAGCCCAACAGAAAACACCAGCACCCCAAACCAGGAAACTGGAAGCAGCAACCAGAAAGAGGAAACCTCTCATGTTACAATCAGAACTTCAGGCCCCATGATACTTTGCTTCAGACAGCACTTTTATTTTAAAGCTGGCATGACATCAGCATGGTATTGAATACTCACAGTCAGATTCAATTAGTTAAACCCATGGTTACCCCTGTTCTACAACATCTATGTCATGGCCATCAGCAATTAACATTATACAACATGCATCATCCATACACCTTGCAATACAAAACAAATATTCTGGAGCTCCACCCTGTCCCATCATAGTCTACATCAGTCCATGATCAGTCCAAATGGAGGTGCTGTGTTTCCACCCCTGGGGCAGTCAGTTCTAGTGACTTCTTCCACCTTCCAAGTGAAAGCAAACTGTAGCCTGCATTCCAATGCTCTGTTTCTGACACATCCAGCTGCTGGGAACCCCCAGTCATCCTAGAAATATCACCAGGTTCCACCCCTCATGGTTTGATGGCATCAGAGTGTGCCATCAGTGTGCCTGTATATGCTAACAGTTTTTTGCTCTTGTGGGTTCAACTTCTCAAACCATTGGATCCATACAGTACAATGAACTCATCTGTCCCTTTCCTCCATTTGGCCTTTCTAATTCTGAATGGAATCACTTTCATCTTGTGAAGATATTTTGGAAGCCACTTGGGGAGGATCAGAAGCAGTATCAGTTCTTCTGCACTTTTGGGGCTATTTTCCACTGGAAAATGTGGCAGTCTTCTTCATAGGATAATTTCCTTGTAATTCTTAGACTTGCATAGCTAGGACTGAAAAGGGTTTTCCATCTCAATTCTTCAGGTCCACAGGATACACCGTGGTGTGTACCTCTCAGATTCTGTCTGTTGGATAGGGTAGCACCTGCTTCTAATAGCTGACACATGGGACTGTACAGGTGGGGAATAGGATGTGTTCTTTTTGAGTTTATGGCCCTCCCCAGACAGTTCCTTCACAGTAGAAACACAGGCCCTCACAGAGGTAGAGACACTTCCCTTGCAGTGCTGGAGCCTGATATTCATTTCATCCATTTGTCCTTGACCATCTTTCAAGGCCAGATATGAAGACCGAGTGACCACCTATAGTTCTTCTTGTTCACTTGATGATCCTGATTCATCCTCATCCTTTGCCAGACAAACTTTTCCTCGTATGTTTCTTTTTCCTTACAGGGGTGACTGATACTGGCACAGGCTGTTTCTCTGGGGCAACTGCCATGTCTGCTGTTGGGGTCTGAGTAGCCATGGTGCCTGATGGTCTGCCTGTATGTCCGGAGACTTTCTCCTGCCCCTGAGGCAACTGAACAGTGACAGGAAGGGCTCAGTAGGCATGAGACAGGCCCCAATACATTGCAGTAATTTCTGTCTCTTGGGAACTTCCAAGATGGCAGCAGACTTTCTCCAAATTATCTACCAGTTTGCCAGGATTTTGAACTTGTTCAGGAGTGGAATTCCAAGAAATGAGAGGTGACTGCTGACCCAGGCACTTGCCCATACTCTCCTAAACATCCTGCCACTCATAACTATCTAGCTTCAGGGCAGATCTCCAGGTGGTATTCTTGGATAAGACTGCATCCCTCTGGACAAGAGCTGACCCATCAGCTGGGTGAGATTACATCTAAACCAAGTGGCTAGTGGAGCAACCACATCATAACATGCCAGTAACCAGCACAGCAACACAACATCTTTAAACCTTTTCCCTGAGATGATAAGCACCTACAGAAAGAGCACTGTGAGTACAAGTGCATAAGGTTTAATATAATGTAATCAGGGCTGAGCCCCAGCACATCAACCCTGGCCATGCCCCAAAAGCAAATGCATCATCATGGCGAACATAATATGGAAAAAAAAAAAAGTATACAAAATTCTTTTAACATGCCTTAGTTGAATCTTCTTCTTATCTCAGTTCTCATTATCTCAACCCCTTTGAGCACTATGTTGGCCTCCAAAACAGTCTGTCTTGTTTTAACATAATCTGCTCTAACAGGCAAAACCTCCTCCCACCCCACTCCCAAAGACTGGAAGAGAAAGTAAAACAAGAAGTCCTGTGTTGAGTCCTGTGTTGAGATAAAGAGTTTAATGAAAATAATACAATGTGCAATTACCTTAGTCTGTTTCACAGAAAAGCAAAAGCAGAAGCTAGCAATAAAATGACTACCCCACACTCCCAAGCCTGCAGCCAGCCCAGCAGAAAAGACCAACACCCCAAAAACTGGAGGGAGCAACTGAAAACAGAAAGCCTCTCACATTACAATCTGAACTTCAAGCCCCATGCTGCTTTGCTCCATCCAGCACTTTCATTTTGAAGCTGGCATGACATTGGCATGGTATTGAATGTTCATCATCAGATTCAATCGGCTAAACCCATGACAATCAGTAAGGAAGGTCAGCCTTACCTTTTGACAAAGGTTTGAGCTTTTATAAGTATGTCAAATTAAAAGTTCAAAAATTCTTTTATGCTCACCCTAGAGTGAGAAGAAGGATTTTTCTTCATTTACTTTCAACTCTTCATCAGTGAAAGCTGTAGCTAATCAAGGCATCCCTGCCGGGCAGATAAAAAAAAATCCAGATTTTTTTCCATTTTTTTCCTTAGTGGATCTATTACATATTGATAGATACAGATGAGGAGGAACTTGGCAATATCTTATATCCAATCTATCATGCCGATGGGTCTACTGTATACATTGCTTTACTTTTATAACCCATCAAGCAGCAGATATGGAATAATGTTTATAAGCTAGGACCATCTGTCAAGTCTCTAGAGAATTCTCAAACACTTGGCTTGACATTTAAATGGGGAGTCGAGGGATGGAACTGCAATGTTGCTATACACAAACTATCACAGCTCATGGTATAGCACATAAAAAATCTTTGCAAATGTACTAATTCTCCTTGAGACACATGAACATAAAAACTGAAATATGTTCCACATGTTCCAATGTCCTGTTGCTTCTCTAATTCCAGCTGAAAGCATAAAACTTAGCAACCTTTATACTGAGGCTAAACACATTGCATCACTCCTAGCACTGATATGCTTTATGCTAATACAATTAGAGTTGCTTCAGCACAGTCCTGGTAAGATAAACAGTCGATGTCATGATAAACATTGCAGCTATGTGTCTTTCAACAGCAAAATGTGTTGTGGTTTAAGAACTACCAGGTGGGCAGGTGGAAACCCGAACCCCTTAGGTGGGTAGAAGCCTGACCCCCAGGTGAAATCTGACTCTGGAGGGGAGACACCCTGACCCCAAGAGGTGGGAACTTGACCCCAGGGGTTGCCAGATCAGGTTATTCCCTTCCCCTTTCCTGCCTCGATATAAGGGGGAGGAATTTCCATTTAGATTTCTCTTGTCTTCTCTACCCTGCCTGGTGGAGTTTGCTGCTATTGCCAAGAGCTGGTGACCCCACAGTCAGGCCTACCTGGCACAGGGTCAAGCCTGCCTCCCAGGGAATCTATTGCCATCCAACCTGGCTCTGTATATATTTGCATTTATATCCCTTTCCCTAATGTGTCTGTGTGATGGGTTATGCCCATCCTGAAAGCAGCAGGGGGAGGGCTTGTGAGAGTTTTCCCCTCCCTGGAGGGGGTTTTCCCCCAGGGAAATTGAGTTAGTCTGTTCCACTCCCCCTTCCTGTCCAGCAAGCCTATAAAAAGGAAGGCACTGCAGCCATTAGCTCTCTTTTGGCTCCTGCCTTGCCCAGACAAGAGGTCTGCTGCTGGGTTCCTGCTTCTCTGCCATGTGGTCAGGCCTGGTCTTTTTCTTCCTGCTACATCCATGCTTCTTCAAAGGACTCCAACGGACTGGTTCTGTATATGCATTTTCCCCATCCATCCTTGTTCCTTACCCTTGTGAACCCTTCCTGTTATTGTTATATAGATATAGATATAGATAGATAGATAGATAGATAGATTGTTTAAAGAAAATTTTTGCCTCTCTACTTCCAAGCTGACTCCAAATTATTTCTTGGTAGATTTGCTCCTTCCTTTTTTTCCCTCTCTCAATCAGGAAAGAGGAGTGGGGGAGGGATTCTCAGGCTTGTCCCCATCTGAGCTCTTATATCCCAGTTAAGGTTCAAACCACCACAGTCTGTACCCTCCTCTTCCCTAAATAACTTTTATTTTTTGAAAAAATTGCTCTCTTCTAATTCCTGATCAAGTCTTTTGTTCACCCTTTTACTTTCCCTGCCTTCCTTTTCCCTATGAGGGGAAGTGGGAGGGGGAAAAGGAGGGTAACCTAATTTGTGTCCTGTTGGGGTTTTGCCCTGGAAACTGAAACACTGACAATATGTTATTCAAAACAGAATGGAGACCGCTTCCCTCTGCCACGCTCTCAGTCTCAACTGAGTTTGTTTTTGAGCAAGTCAGAATAGAATAGAATAGAATAGAATAGAATAGAATAGAACAGAATAGAACAGAATAGAACAGAATAGAACAGAATAGAACAGAATAGACCAGGTTGGAAGATACCTTCAAGATCATCACGTCCAACCTATCATCCAACACCACCTCATCAACTAAACCATGGCACCAAGCACCCCATCAAGTCTCCTGAACACCTCCAATGATGGTGACTCCACCACCTCCCTGGGCAACCCATTCCAATGGGCAATCACTCTCTCTGTATAGAACTTCTTCCTAACCTCCAGCCTAAACCTCCCCTGGCACAGCCTGAGACTGTGTCCCCTTGTTCTGGTGCTGCCTGCCTGGGAGAAGAGACCAACCTCTGCCTGGCTACAACCTCCCTTCAGGTAGTTGTAGACAGCAAGAAGGTCACCCCTGAGTCTTCTCTTCTTCAGGCTAAGCAACCCCAGCTCCCTCAGCCTCTCCTCATAGGGCTTGTGTTCCAAACCCCTCACCAACTTCGTTGCCCTTCTCTGGACACGTTCCAGCAAGTCAACATCCTTCCTAAACTGAGGGGCCCAGAACTAGACACAGGACTCAAGGTGCGGCCTAACCAGTGCAGTGTACAGGGGCAGAATGACCTCCCTGCTCCTGCTGGCCACACTGTTCCTGATGCAGGCCAGGATGCCATTGGCCCTCCTGGCGGCGTGGGCACACTGCAGGCTCATGTTCAGCCTACTATCGACCAGCACCCCTAGGTCCTTCTCTGCCTCGCTGCTCTCCAGCCACTCTGACCCCAGCCTGTAGCACTGCATGGGGCTGTTGTGGCCCATCAAGTTGCAGAGTTGGAAATTGTTACTCTGGATGTGAAAGCTGTTGAGCTAGTATTGTATGCCTTCTAAACAGAGTAGCAACAACAACAAACCACTACAAAATAATAATAATTCTGTGGTTGAAGTATGCCTTCAGATTACACTTGCATCTTTTAATCTACTTCTACAAATCTATAAATACAGACTGATGCCCTAGGAGAGAAAAAAAAATACAAACAAACATTTTCGCTCTAAGAAGTGTTCAGACTTTTGTGTAAAGGACTAAACCTGAAAAAGTACTTCAGGGATGAAACAAAGTTCCACATGACAACTGAACATTAATATCTTCTTCCCCACATTTTTTACTAGGTAGGTAGTGTCCTTAGAGCATACAAAACTTAGAATTTAAGGCTTTTGTATTCAGAGGTGAGGTAACATTGTGAGCAGTTAAAGTGATCTGGCCCAAACCAGATTCACAGAGGAACGAGTAAGATGACACATCTAAGGGAAGGCTGGCTAAGAGGTAGCAGTATCTTAACAATCTGCTCACTTATCTGATACCTTCTGGTTCCTGTTTAATGAGCTTTCAAGGGTCTGGTGGATGCCTTTTTACAATGGCTCGATCAGAGTGTTTCTATTCTTCTAAAATGAAAAGAAAGTGCTAGTCACATAAAGCCTAAGACAAAGCTGCATTACAGACATTTTCAAACTCTGTTGAAATTTTTGGTGGTGTGCAACAGTAAGATAAGAAACAGTGCATGCAAGCTTGAACATGGAAGATTTCACCTCAACATGAGGAGAAACTTTTTTACAGTGAGGGTGAGGGAGCACTGGAACAGGCTGTCCAAGGAGGTTGTGGAGTGTCCTTCTCTGGAGACTTTAAAAGCCCACTTGGATGCATTCCTGTGTGGACTACTCTAAGTGATCCTGCTTTGGCAGGGAGGTGGGACTCGATGATCTCTGGAGGTCCCTTCCAACCTCTAATATACTGTGAAATATATGTGTGAAATGGGATAGAAAAGGAGTGAAATGATGGACCAATTGTGGCTCCTCCAAAGGTTTCCAACCAACTACCAAAGTTCTTATTGCCAGGACAAGGCAGCAGGAATGTAGGAGAAACCATCTGGCAGCTAGAAAGAGTATGTAATAGTGGGCAATATAGGTTTTTTTTCCCACTGGATTCTATTGTCTACTTCTTGACCTTGAAGTTATGCAGCAACATGAAGAAATGAGACAACGGCACCACAACAGACCATAATGGACATTGGAATGTGGAAAATGTCCTGTGAGAAAAAGTCTGGAGTAGCTTTTACTAATAGCTGGGATGTGGACCTCAATCAACTTGGGAAACCATGGTCTATCACCTTGTCACAAAACTGTGGTGTCATACATGCTAAACTGTCTATCTGAAATAAAGAAGGATTTATGGTTTTGCTTAACAAGTAATTAAAACTGCATTACCATCTGAGTAACCTGAAGACATACAAGTCTGTTGGGCCTGATCAGATGCACCCCAGAATCCTGAGGGAATTAGCTGATGTAGTTGTCAAGCCACTCTCCATGATATTTGATAAGCCATGAGAGTTAAAAAGTCCTGGCAGTCAGGTGAGGTCCCTGGTGAATGGAAGAAAGGAAACATCACACCCATTTTTAAAAGGGTAGAAAGGGACTGTGGGAGCTACTGACCTGTCAGCTTCACCTCTGTGCTTGGAAAATCGTGGGACAGAGACATATGGAGGACAGGGAGGTGATTCAAGACAGCTAGTGTGGCAAATCTTCCTGACTAATCCAGTGGTTTTCTTTGACAAAGTGACTATGTCAGTAGATATGGGAAAACTTATGGATGTGATCTCTCTGGACTTCTGCAAGGCCTTTGGCACAGTCCCCCACAACATACTGCTTGCCAGGCAAGAGAGATATGGATTTGATGGCTAGACAGTTCAGTGGATAAGGTGTGATGGGTTGAAATTACCACCCAACTAATTTGAGAGAATTATCCCCCAAAATAAAACTGCCAGACCAGCTCGGTGGGATGGAAGCAAATGAAGCTATATTTACAATCAAAACTAAAACCTAGACATATGCAATGCAATGAATGTGTACAAAATATACAATATTTACATGTATTTATGAGTTTTAAACAACAGAAGTACTCCTCTGCACAAAACCAGGGGGATACCAATAGCTTTCCGCCCCACCCCCCACCCCCCCACACACACCCCCCCCCCCGCTCTGGACAAGGGAAAGAGAAACAGGAGGAAAGCAGAGAGTATCTTGTTAGCACTTAGCAACAAGAAGAATGCAGCCAAGGTCAGCAATCCAGCAGAATCCCCAGCTAGTATCTGCTAGAACAAAGAAGATGAGAAAAAGAGAAAGTTAGTTTATGCAACTAATTCTCAGTTATCAGACTGGTGGGGATTATTTAGACCTTATCTTTATTTTCCCTTTATATCAATCTATCAATTTCCACTCAGTATCTGTGGAAAATTTCCTAGGCATCAGCCTAAAATTACCACATAAGGAATTGGCTGGATGGTCACATCAAGAGGGTGGTGCTCAACGGCTTGAAGTCCAGATGGAGAGCAGTGGCAAGAGGCATCCCTCAGGGGTCCATGCTGGGACCTCTGCTCTTTAATATTTTTATTAGTAATCTAGACAGCAGGATTGTGTGAACCATTTGCAAGTTTGCAGATGACACTTAGCTGTGTGGTATTGTCAATGCCCATGAGGGACCTGGACAAGCTGGAGAGGTGGACGCAGGTGAACCTCATGAAGTTCAACAACTGCAAGTGCAAGGTTCTGCACCTGGGCCAGAACAATCCTCACTATCAATACAGACTGGGGAATGAGGTGTTAGAAAGCAACCCTGTGGAAAAGTACTTGGGGGGGTGCAGTGTGTGCTTGCAGCCCAGAAGGAAAATCACATCCTGGGCTGCATCAAAAGATGCATTGCCAGCAGATCCAGAGAGATGATTCTGCCACTTTGCTCTGGTGAGACCTCACCTGGACTACTGTGTCCAGCTCTGGAGCCCTCCATACAGGAGGGACATGGACCAGATGGAGCAGGTCCAGAGGCAGACTGCAAGAATGATCAGGTGGTTGGAGCACCTCTGCTATGAAGGACCCTGCTGAGAGAGCTGGACTTGTTCAGCCTAGGCAAGAGAAGGCTCTGGGGAGACTTCTGAGTATGAATAGACTAGACTAGACTAGACTAGACTAGAATAAAATAGAATAGAATAGAATTAACCAGGCTGGAAAAGACCTTTGAGATCATCAAGTCCAACCCATCACTTAACACGATCTAATCAACTAAACCATGGCAAAACATGTCCCATCCAGCCTCTTCTTAAACACCTCCAATGATGGTGACTTCACCACTTCCCTGGACAGCCCATTCCAGTGTCCAGTCACTCTTTCTGTGAAGAACTTCTTCCTAACATCCAGTCTAAACTTCCCCTGGCACAGTTTGAGACTGTGTCCTCTTGTTCTGGTGCTGGTTGCCTGGGAGAAGAGCCCAATCCCCACCTGGCTACAACCTCCCTTCAGGAAGTTGTAGAGAGCAAGAAGGTCACATCTGAGCCTCCTCTTCTCCAGGCTAAGCAACCCCAGCTCCTTCAGCCTCTCCTCATAGGGCTTGTGCTCCAAAATGCTCCCCAGCTTTGTTGCCCTTCTCTGGACACATTCCAGCAACTCAACATCTTTCCTATCAAGCAGTACGCCCAGGTCCCTTTCTGCCTGGCTGCTCTCCAGCCACTCTGACCCCAGCCTGTAGCGCTGCATGGGGTTCTTGTGGAAACTGTATCGAACCCAGCACTCAGATGTGTTAAATTTCATGCCCTTGGACTCTGGCCACCTGTCCAGCCTGTCAAGGTTCCTCTGCAGAGCTCTTCTTCCCTCTAACAGATCAACACCTGCCCCCAGCTTGGTGTCATCCACAAATTTACTGATGATGGACTCAATCCCCTCATCCAGATCATCAATAAAGATATTGAACAGGATGGGGCCCAGCACTGATCCCTTGGGGACACCACTAGTGTCTGTCTGCCAGATGGATGTGGCACCATTCACCACCATTCTCTGGGCTCAGCCCTCCAGGCAGTTCCTAACCCAACTCAGAGTGCTGCTGTCCAAGCCATGGGCTGACAGCTTGGCCAGGAGTTTGCTGTGGGGGACAGTGTCAAAGGCCTTGCTGAAGTCCAGGTAGACTACATCCACAGCCTGCCCCACATCCCACCAGGCAGGTCACCTGATCATAGAAGGAGATCAGGTTGGTCAGGCAGGACCTGCCCTTCCTAAATCCATGCTGATCCCTTGGCCATTCTGTAGGTGCTGTGTGATTGCACTCAAGATGACCTGTTCCATAATCTTGCCTGGCACTGAGGTCTGGAATTCCCTGGTTCCTCCTTCCCTCCCTCCTTGTGGATGGGCATCACGTTGGCCAGCTTCCAGTCATCTGGGACCTCTCCGGTGAGCCAGGACTCTTGGCCAGCTCATCTGCCAGCTCTCTCAGTACCCTAGGATGGATCCCATCTGGTCCCACGGACTTGTCAGGATCCAAGTGGCTAAGCAGGTCTCTAACTACTTCCTCCTGGATCACAGGGGAGCTATGGAGTCAGGACTCCATCTGCCAGCTCCGGAGGCCAGTTTTCTGGAAGACAACCTATCCTGCAGGGCAACCTATCCTATCAGGGCAAAGAAGGTGTTAAGTACCTCTGCCTTTTCCTTATCTTTAGTTACAATGTACTCCAGCAAGGAGTGGAGGTTGTCCTTGCCCCTCCTCTTGCCATTAATATAGTTGTAGAAGGATTTTTTGTTGTCCTTCACAGCAGAGGCCAGAATAAGCTCTAAATTGGCTTTTGCCTCTCTCATTTTTTTCCTGCATGACCTAGCAACATCCTTAAACATCTCATGGGTAACCTCACCTTCCTTCCAAAGATGATACACCCTCTTTTTTCCCCTTAATTCACTCAGAAGTTCATTGCCCATCCAGGCTGGCTGTCTGCCCCGGCAGCTCATCTTCCGGCACATTGGCACAGCCTGTTCCTGCGCCTTCAAGAGTTCTTCCTTGAAGTAGGTCCAGCCCTCCTGGACCCCTTTGTTTTTAAGGGCTCTTTCCAAGGTACCTTCTGAGTAACCTGAAGTCTGCCCTCCAGAAGTGCAGAGTGGAGGTTTTGTTGCTGCCCCTCTTAGCTTGACTGCATATTGAAAACTCAATTATCTCATGGTCACTGGACCCCAGACAGCCTCCAACCACCACATCTCCCACCAGCCCTTCTCTATTTCTAAAAAGAATATCAAGCAAAACCTTAGCCCTGACAGGTTCACACAGCTGGTGGGATAAGAAGCTGTCCTCCATACACTCCAAGAACCTCCTATACTGCCTCCTCTGCTGTGTTAGGTTCCCAGCAGATAACAGGCAGGTTAAATTCACCATAAGAACAAGGTCTTGAGACAGCCTCTAGCTGCCTATAGAATAATTCATCAACCTCTTCCTCCTGGTTGGGTGGTCTATAACAGACTCCAACCAGGATGTCAACCCTGTTGGCCTTCCCTCTAATTCTCGCCCACAGGCACTCAACCTGATCATCCCTGATCTCCAGCTCCATGGCATCCAGTGCCTCCCTGATGTACAGGGCCACCCCTCCACCCCTTCTCCCTCTCCTGTCTCTCCTGAAGAGCCTGTAGCTGTCAATTACAGTGCTCCAGTCATGTGAGTCATCCCACCACGTTTCTGTGATGGCAACTACATCCTAACTTTCCTGCTGTAAAAAGGCTTCCAGCTCCTCTTGTTTTTTGCCCATTCTGTGTGCATTAATAGCATAATGCAGCCTACCAGTACCTGAAGGGTTCTACAAGAAGGATGGAGGGATCCTGTTTACTAAGGCCTGTAGTGATAGGACGAGAGACAATGGCCTCAAACTAGAGAAGACTGGACTTAGATTTTGTGTTAAAAACATTTTTTTTTTCACCATGGGGAGTGGTGGAACACTGGAACAGGTTGCCCAGGAAGGTAGTTGAGG
>CM026897.1:69147160-69285401 GCA_015227895.2 Colaptes auratus | reverse complement strand
CCCATTCCAATGACGAATGACTCGCTCAGTGAAGAACTTCCTCCTCACCTCGAGCAAAGCAAACAAACAAAACAAAACACAAGGAGAGGAGGACAAAGCATTGGAGAAAGTCAAGCATACAGATAAGATTAGAAAATATATTTACATAGGTCCTGTGTGATTTCCATCATAATAATGTAAAAACAATTATTGGCCAACCAGTTCTTGTTTGCTCAGTTATATTCAGTAGTTTCATCTCCCCCAAGGAAAGCTGGAAGTAACGTATAGCTTCAGAGACTTTTAGCATCAGGTTAACATTATCCTCATTTCATAGTCTGAGAAGATTTTACAGGATTTCAAGTGTGGGTGTTTCTATCTTATTCTTTTTTATTTTAGCCTCTTCAGATAGAGTTTATCTCAATACTTTATGCCAGTGTGTTAATGGTTGTTGGACATGACAAAAGTCATTGCTTATAATGCACCACGAGAATGCAAGGTGAATGAGGAGTGCAGCATAAACCCCAAAATGACAACATATGAACTTTAAATTACTCCTACTGAGATGTAGATCAGAGTTGTTTTAGTTGTAGCATTTTCAATGGAAACTTTTCCAGTTTTCAGCAAAGAAGTAATAGGTATCCTTTCTTTCTTGACAAAATATTAGTGGCTTCCACAAAAAACCCAAATTTTTTTACAGAAACACACAGACTTGCAATTTTGTTTGTTGGAGTTGTTTTGAAAATCCAATGTCCTGTTAGATATGTTGCAATGTAGTATTCCTGGCCATACTTTTGCATAGCTAAATCCAAACATAACTCACTGTGTTAACTGGCTGGGATTCTGGAATTTGTATAAGTAGGTTTCTCCTGATAACATTTCCAAAAAGCAGCTGGCTCTTCAGAGCTTGTGAAAATAAAAATAATTTTGTTTAGTTACCTTTAGTGAAATGGAATTCAGATATTGCTTTTTAGCACTCCAATACATGTGTTTTGTTCAATGCTTTTTAGAAAGAAATTTCTAGGACAAATGGAAAGCTGCAAAACAGCATTGCCTGAATCCAGAAGAGAAGGAAAAGAAAGGAAAAACTCAGTATAAATACACCGAGAAAATGTGATTTTAAAACCAGGCGAGCAAAGAAACCCAAAAACAAATACAAAAGCCTCAAACAATAAAAAAAAAACCAACAAAACAAAACCCCCAACAAACCACAAAAACCCACCCTAACCCCAAAGCAGCAAATAAGCACACCCAAAACCCTCAGAAAACAAACCAAAACAAATATCTGTAGCATGACCTTTTATTTTTCATCTGGAAGAATATCATGTTCAAAGTCCAAATCAGAAATTTTGAGCAGTGAGAGGCATTTCAAAGCAGTGATGCATCAAAACTCTCTCTGGAAACAGTGCCAGCCAACCAAGAATTACCCTCTTGAAAGAAATATCCTCATTCCAAATCCTCAGATATCTACTTGAGATACAGTTAATTTATGGCCCTATTACCATAATACCATTACTATTCATTCACCTAAGATGATAACAGTGACTGAAGCTTTAGTTAGACTCAGAGCTTGATTATACTTTACAGACATAAAAATGGAGATAATGCTTGTTTTGCAGAGTGTTTTGTGTAAACTGACAAGAGTCTTTGTATTAACTACAACAGAGTGTAACAGATGGGTTTTTTTCCCTGCAATTCACTGTGCTGCTTCTGCAAATAGGCTAAGCTAAGGCAGGCTAAGCTAAGCTTAGGTAGACTCATTAAATTATTAGCTAAGGTAATTATGCATTGTGATTATATCTTATATTAAACTCTTATGTCTTTATCTCAACCCTGAGTTTTGTGCGCTACTTTTCCCCTCACATTTGTGTTGGAAGAGCAGGAAGGTTAGCTCTTGTGCTAAACCATTACACTTGTGAAGTAGAAAAGTTTGATTAACATTTCAGTAGAGGTGCTATTTCAAAAACATGAATGTTCTTAACATCGAGATGAGAAGCAGAGGCACAGCGAGGCCTTTAGGTTAGGAATTATTTTTGAAGAATAAATGATGTCACAACATGTAATTCAACAATAGTTCTTTGTGGCTGTTACAGAAAGCTCACTTTCTGAATGACCTAAAAATCGTAGTTCATATCTTCAATATTGATACACAAGAGGAAAACTTAAGTTCTCCAGGATCTACATTTTTACTGGAAATACATTGTGTTAAGAATAGCTACTCATACTTGCACCATCAAGGAAGCTAATGCATAATCATTAATTTTTGAGGGGGCAGAAAACTCTCTCTCTCTTGTCTCTCCCCTATCTCTTTTTTTTTTTTTTCCTTCCCTGTGCAGATTTAAGGGTAGCAGATAGCAGTCTGTGGCACATGGAAGGTCTGGGTCCAGTTTCCAATTCTATCACCTACTTTTCTTGTGGACTTAAATACAAACCCAAGCGAACAGCAAGTAGAGGACATCAGAGGTCTCTTCAGCCTCATATCCAGCCTATGAGCCTAGGAAAATCTGAAAGAGGCAGGCAATCATTTTCCAGGAAATGTTAATAATGATTCATTTTTCCACAATAAGCAACCATCTGTTTATGCCTTGAGTGTCTACATTACTTAGCAGCAAAGATTTCAGCAGTTTACTTTGAGGTATTGTGGAAGAAATACTTCCCAGTTCTCTTTGAAATAATGTCTGCAAAGGTCATCTTTCAATGATGCCTACAAACATCATTTTACCCCTTTAGCTCTACATGTAGAAAGCATGAGCAGTCAATTACCAAATAGATTTCCCACATCATTTGTGTTTTTCTACACCTGCTGCTGGCTTTCTCCAGGGGCTGCAGAATAATCTTGTTTACCCCTCATGCCATGCCAAAGCCTTGAACAGGATATTTGGGACTCTGATTAACACTTGTTTTCCTTCCATGTTGCAGTAGCTCTAACAAAGCTTTCTAGCACTGTATTGTGATCTCACCAGGACTGCACATTCTTGTTAAGACAACAGCGGGAGAGAGAGGGAGAAGCCAGAGTGTGTCCAAGTCATGCAGGAATTGTCTGTTACTTCATTTGCTCAAACTGGGATCAATCCCCTTTCAGCAGAGACAGACCCGGTGGGGTGGCAGGAGCTGTCACCATTGTGTCTCCTGATGATACATCTAATGATGCCAGGTCCTCAGGTTACCTAATCTGTAAAACAAAGACGGTGCTTGCCTACTGCAAAAGTAGGCTTCTTGAAGGCTTTCAGGTGATTACATTGCTACTACCAGTTACCAAAGGTGGATATCTGTGCTTTGCAATCATGTCTGGAGCTTCAGCTTACTTAAGGTGCATTCCAGCACTGCTGGCCCTTTGGCAGTGCAGAGCTTGGTGCAGCCAGAAAAACTTGCCTGCCAACCTGCCTGCACAGACTGGGGGGAAGTGGGTGTTCATGTATGTTATCTCTGTGCTACCATAGCAGTAACTGCTGGTTAGTATCTTTGGTATATTGCTGCATGGTGGATATAAGACAATCAGAGAAGAGAAGCACACACTACTTTGTCCTGCAAAGATGTGAACTGAGTACCCTAGGCTGCAAAAGACTTTCCTCAGCCTACTTCTTCTATTTGAACAATGATACACCATCAGGTTACTGGGTACTTGACTATTTTAACTGTCTTTTTCACTGCTGAGAGAAATTCTGCCAGGATTGCAGCCTAGTTGTTTAATGTCTGGTCAAATTCTTCCTCAGTTTGCGTTTCCTGTGATGAAAATAACAATCACTAATTATGGTGACAGCAGTTTCTACAAATATAATTGGCCCAAAATTGGCATTTCCTGGTGATATTTCTGTATTTGTTTGCATTGAAAATTTTCTCCTCAGGGGGCTAGGTTTTAGTTCTTCAACTTAAAGAGACTTTGCTTAGAGTATTCACTCTTAGCCTTTTGTGAAGGCTGCATTTTATCATACAACAGTAACAACTGTTATTGTTAATACCCTTTCTTACAATCAAAAGAAAAAAAAGTCTGAGGACAGGTTTGAGGTGTGACACTTGGAAACCTCTCTGATCTGATAACTGATTTGTTGTTGTGGGTGTATAGGGCTGGTCTGCAGGAAGATTGACTAGAACCAAATCGTTTCAAGAGGGCATTATGTGCTAGTGAGAAGTTCCTTCACTGAGGATCTAGGTGTAAACCAATTGACCCCAAAGATGACTGCTGCCTCCCAAATTTACAGGCTCCAGAACCAATCTTTCTGCTACTGATGTAAAGAGAAATTTCACAGATGCAGAATTTGGGAAAAAGAAAGCAACCTTCTGTTGCTTCTGCATAACACAGAAAGAATTACATGTTTCATCCAGCCTGAAAAAATGTCACAAGTAATAACGATCCGTTTGGATTTTACTCTGTGTGGAAAATTTGCAAAATTAAAACCCAGTGTGTCTAGAGAATGATCTAGAGCATTGAAAAATCATTCCTATATTTCTGTTTCAGGTATTTCATCTTTACAAAGAGTAGAGATGACAGTGTGTGAGTGGCAGGAGATAGCAGGGATGGGGCATGGATCTATATAGAGATGTTCATCTCAGCACCTGGGGATCCTAAGCAAATAATCACAAAGGTACCGACACACATGTCTGCCATAGTGAGAGATGAGAGCAATGACTGATAAAGTGCTGCAGAATAAGACTTGGCTTTTTACAGGTACACGAAACTACAATGCATCTCACCAGGTCTGTTTTCACCACTGAGGTTTTGCTCAGCTCTGCTCCACTGCTTCGGACAGGTACTGTATCACCACACGGTTACAGTGGGATTCATTATTGCACTGCAAATATCACAACAAAAAGTCTTCATTTCCTTAATTTTTCTGTCAGAGAGCCAAAATGAAAAAAATTCTTATGCTTCATTTGGTCTTTTTGAAAGATGTATTGTTTGGATATCTGGGGTGCTAACGTGGCATTTCTGACTGCTTCAGCTTTCACCTCTGGGTAGGATTGCTCATGTTTATGCTTTTTTGGGGACCAGCCTCCATTCTCCACTCCAAGAGAGTGGAGTGCTTCCTGATGGAGTACTTCCTAATGAGCTGCAGAGAAGACACATCAGATCTGCACTTTCAGTTCCCAAACAAGAAGGAATATCGATTTAAAATGGCTTTACCTTTGGAAGTTCTTGTACGTAGCAGCCATAATAAAGAGTCATAAGCCAAATGAATATACCTTGCTTGGCATGCTTCAAAATTTGTGAGCAGTTAATGGAAACAAAATGACATTTTTACTTGCTATAGAGAGGGGAAGCTTTTTAATACTAATAATAATACTTACAGAATGCTGTAAGTATTAAGGACATTTGTTTAAGACTTGAATAGAAATGTTTCCCTACAGACTAAATTCCCATGGAAGAAACTCAGTTGTGGTATAATTTTACTAACTGAGTTCTACATCTGGGATTTGGGTGGTGAAGAAAACAGAAGAAAGAATAGAAAGAGAAAGTGGAAAAGAGGCTCATTAAGTAATTATATCAATGAGACCAGCATGGTAATGAGCTCCAGATGCCTGGGATTCCCTGGACAGTTTCTGAACGCGGAAGCGATGGTGGGTCTACATATATGTTTGTTTACAAACTACTGCTTTCTCCAAAAGCCAATGAAGAACAGACCTCTCCTAAAACATCCCTTGGACTTTGTCTATTCACTCCAGATTTTTATCCCAGTTACTCTAGGCCAATGTAACCCATGAAGGCAGTGACAATAATCCAGGTATATTATGGCATAACTGAAAACACAGTTTGGTCTTTGGTCTGCAAATAGTCTGTTCACAATGTAACAACAAAAGAGTCCATGAGTTCGCAACCAGCTGGAGCAGGATTCTGATCTGTGAGTCTCTATTAAACAGGTGTAAATGCAACAAAGAACAAGAATATACAGAAAATTATAGTGGACTTCATCCTCCATGATTTACTTCAAGCACATAAGCATGTGAATAACAGAAGTTCGGCTATCCACCTGAATATTTATTAATTGCTTGGATTAGAAATAAGCATCTTCTGCAGTTCTGTGAGGTGATGATAGTCACTAGAGGATGAAGTCTCTTTAGATCTCTCTTTTCAATTCTGCTCTTTCGGAGGGATGAAAAATCCTAGGAACTGGTCATGGCTCATACAGAGCAAGTAAGGTGATTCCCAATGTCATGTTTCTCCCTTAGAAGACTTTGCTTTGTCAGCAGCCAAATGTTTTGCAAAAAATGTGTCAGTTGTGAGAAATTCATTGTCGGGTGTCATAAGAAGAATCTGTGAGAACTGTTTCAGTATGACAAGATTTTCTTGTCGATTACATTTTTTCCATTATTAAATACTCAAATTCTGTTATTTTGACTCAATCATTAGAACAAATCACTTTGAGTGAGATCAAAACTATTCTTTTTGTTTGGTTGTTTTGTGGTTTGTTTTTTTTTGGGGGGGGGGTTGTTTCATTGTAGCTTTGGGCTGCAACAAGCTCTCCCTGGTAACCGACCAACAGTGGCATTTCCTTTGAAGCACATCCAGTGATTTGTACTGCCTTCTTGTTAAAACATTTTCGTAGAATATAGAATTGTTTAGGCTGGAAAAGACCTTTAAGATCACTGAATCCACCTGTTACATAACACTAGCAAGTCCACTGCTAAACCGTGTCCCTCAGTACCACACCTATGTTGTTTAAATACCTCCAGGGATGATGATTCAACCACTGTGCTGGGCAGCCTGTTCCAGTGATAGTTAGAAGCTCTCAATACTGTGTTGACTTCAGAGTTGAATGAAGTTACTCTTAAACTTAAATTGCACATGAAAAAGCCACTACAGAATTTAAAACAAGAAATGTTTTGCAAGGAATAAAGAGAAAGCATACATAAAGAAGACTCCCGCAAAAGACTCAAACTTCTGCTCAGACCAGTGTCTAACCGACAATTCTGCATGAGCAGTGGCCTCCTTCATGTCTGGCAACATAAAGAGAGCATCTTCTCCACAAAATGAATGCTAAATATTTACCTTCTTAAAACAGTGACTGCAGGAAAGGTCCAGGCTTGATCCCCCCCAAATCAGCACAGTTTAATGTAAGCAATCCACTGTGATCAGCTACGAGGTGCAACAACTCTGTGTTTAATATGCACAAGCAGAAGTCCTGCTGGTGTATAATGTGCAAATCCTGGTCTTAAGCTGGAAGAGAATATGCAATAGTTATTACAGATTACAGTTCTTACTTTTATGGACAGTGAGAAAGTTGACCTGTCACTCAGCTGCTGACAATAACTGCTCAGAGATAGTGACTACTAAAATAATTGATAAATCCAAGGGATGAATGTATTCATTCTTGCACCAGAATTACATATTTTTGTTTTGAGATGCTGAAGAGTAAAATACAGCAAATGTTATGTTCAGTGAGTATTCCTGCTTATAACTCATTTAAAGGAGAGAGGCAGGGTGGGAGAGTCTTTAAACTTCACACATTATTTTATTTGCTATATTTCACAATATGCCTTTCTGCACCTGCTGAAAGTTCCTCATCCTGCCTCTGCCAAAGGTTAACTGCAATTCCAAAGAGACAGTGGGGAGGGAGCATTGTGCATCCTCTCCTCCTGCATCCTCATGCTGGCCTGTAGTCTTCTTTCCAAGCAGTAACACAGTCCTTTACTTCTGCTCATGTTTGCCACATTTCCTGACCAGCTGTGTTGTTACAAGCCTTTAAAGATGACTGATGACAGGACTTGCGGTTCTGAAGGAAGTTCCTCCTTTGGGGTCTGCAGCCTTTGCATGCTGCTCATGCATCAGCAGAAGGTCTTAGCGAAAACAAATCTGCTATTTATTGCTTTGTAGGAATGATGATCTCTCACTCCTTATGCCTGGTTGACAGAGTTCAGAACTGCATTTCATGCTGCAAGGAAACAGATCCAGTAGTCTTATTTTGTATCAATGGGTTTGTAGAGATTGATTGCAATTATTTGCTTGTGTGGCACCAAAAGTTATGAAATAATCCAAACTGCTTTCAGTATCACACAGAGTTGTCTCTAAATCTCCATGACCTTGTTTCTGAATGCTAAATATCATTCACATTACATGGCTCTGGGCGTCTATGATGACAACTAAATTTCTCATACTAGTCCATTGCTTTTAGGTACTTCCCTATGCTGCCAAACATCCACAGAGTCCCCAGAAAGTGGAAGAGATGAGTTGGTGACTTGACAAGTAACGAGGAGAGTATGTGATTAAGAGTATGCACCTTAGATTTTGGACAGTAAATTAGCTACTCCATATTGACATCACCTTTTGTGGACTTTTCCAGTTCTGGAAGTCATTTGGGCCTGTGTTTTCAGCCTTACTTTCTTTCCTGTACTCCAGGTTGCAAGAATGAGGGTGATTCCTCTCTGACTAGCAAAATCATTCAACCCCTACAGTGTATCAGGCTGGAGGAGGAGATCTAGACTGGCAGTGTTTGGTCCTGATGATATGAAGCCTGAACACCTTCCAAAATACCTCTGAGGCTAGTTTTCCTTTACTATGTGAATACTAAGGAAAGATGGCATAAATATCAACACTGTAGGCTACACTACTGCACATTGGTGCACAATGATTCAACCCAATATTACCTGGTGTATATTTTCATTTGCATTTTCTGGGATTCAGGCATTGAAGCCACCCAATAGGTTGTACCAGAGGAAGCAATATTCATGTGGAAGACTACTTTAATTTTTTCACACTTTAAAATCATATTATTACCTTTGTCTTGATCTTGTTTGGGGTTTATGACAGGGAATTTGACCAGAAGTTCGTGAGCCTTCACTGCTCTCAGAATTTTCTAATCTGCTGCTTGTTGGTGTGTACATTAAGTACAAATTTATCCAATGCTAGAGGAAGCTGTAAGGAAAATCCTTTTCCCCTTTTTGTCTTTGTCATGGCTGTGATATCACAAAAAATATTTAGGATCTTAAATTCTTCCCCCTTTACCACATTATCATGAATGCAATTAAAAACAAACAAACAAGCATAAAACAAAAAAAAAACCCAAACATATAGTGGTGGGTTAAAAGGTCGACCTTCCTTCCCTCCCACCAGGGCAGAGAAAAATGAGACTCAGACAAACAGATTGCAGAAGTGGTGGAAAGTTTAAATGGAAAAACAGTGAATGTTTTAAAGAGAAACACAAGCACAGTGACAAACAGAGATCCCAAAGCATACCCAGAAACATCCCAACACTTCCCTTTTTTCCCCACCTGAAGGTACACCCAAAACCCCCAGGGCTCTTTCTTCTCCCCCCGCTTCCACTGTTAGGCTAATCTCAGCTTGCCAGATCTGAGATTGCCCTTTGCCCTGCTCCTCCAAACATTAGGCCTAGCCAGGCCCAAGAGGCCTCAAGATGACTCCCCCTCCATTACCAGTTAGGGAGCATCTCCATAGGAGCAGTGAGAGAAGAAAGAGGAAGTGTAGAACCTTGCTGATGGTTTTATAGGGAGCAGGACATTATGGGATGAAATACATAGCTTCCTGTGTCCACCCACTGGGCTGGACCCTCGGGATACTAGATGTGTGTCTTACGTAGCCACAGCAGGGGGGCACCCAGCCCAAACTGCTACACATATTTAGAAGAATCAGCCATAGTATGTCTATAAACATACTTAGGATTCTAAATTCTTCCCCCTTTACCAGCTTATTGTGAATGCAATTAAACAAAACAAAACAAAACAAAGCAAAACAAACCCCATGAACCACAAAAAAGGAGCAGTCTACACCAGGAAATATGTCACTACACCTCCCCCTGTTTCTCATGCTTATGTTGCTATTCACTTTCAAAAGAGGATTTTTGCAGAAAAA
Source organism: Colaptes auratus (assembly GCA_015227895.2). Taxonomy (NCBI): domain Eukaryota; kingdom Metazoa; phylum Chordata; class Aves; order Piciformes; family Picidae; genus Colaptes; species Colaptes auratus. The sequence continues at coordinate 69,275,623 of CM026897.1, read as the reverse complement.
TCTGGTTTCTTTATATTTCTGTATGGATTCAGAGGAATTTGGATTCAGTTAGGAGGAATTTGTATTCAGTTAGGATCTCTGGACACCGACATAAATTGGATAGGTACTTGTAATACTAAGTATGTTTATAGCAAGGAAATTTTCTGAAAGGTCCTTCAGCCATAAAATACAACCATATCGCCTTGTCCTCTCCTTTATCCAAAGCAGGCATCTCAACAGATGTCTACTTCCCATCAGAAATGCTACCTGAGTTGGAGACCTTGAAAGAGAAAACTAAGTGGCTTTTCAGTGCTGAAAGTGCCAATGAGTCCAACAAAGGGCAAAAAGTGTTGGTTTTTTTTTCTTTATCACTTTCAAAATGTTGTGGTTTTCTCTCTGGAGACTGTGGTTTTCTCTCTGGAGTCTATGCTTCTCTCAGGCAGAAAAAGGAGAAGAAAATAAAAAGCTTAGAAGAATGCTATTTTTCTTACCATTGAATTCTCTTTTTCTAAAGGTTTAGTAGGAAAATGCAGATCTGTTGACAACTGGCTATGTCACAATCAGCAGATGGTTCCACTTCTGAGATTTTCAAAAGTGAAAAGACAGGCATAGTCTTATTATGTACTGGAGATTTCCCAGGCTTACATTATTGATATAAAGGATTTTACCAGAATGATCTGGAAACCCATGATGTCACATTCTCCACATGGATTTTCCTTAAATAAACTATCTTTTCGACAATTTTTAGGTTCAGATCTTCAAGGCCCTAAGAACAACAGAATGTGCTCTACCTGGCTTTGGATAGGCGGAACTGCTTGCTTTGCTTATGTCAGGGAGTTGACCACCATCACCACAAAGGGTTTGGAATTTGGGGCATCAGCCAGCTGTAAAGCTCCCATGGGTCTTCAGAGCTCAGCCAAGGCCATGAGAGATGCAAGACTAGCATCTAAGGGAAGAGACAAAAGTAATCCTCTCACCTTACTCTCCATTTCTTGCAGCAAGAATGGCAATGGGAAAAGACAGGTGAGAAAGGTGGGTCCAAGCCAGCCTCACAAGGTTCAACAAGACCAAGTGCAAGGTCCTGCATCTGGGTCAGGGCAATCCCAAGTACCAATATATGCTGGGCAGGGACTGCCTTGAGAGCAGCCCTGGAGAAAAGGACTTGGGGGTGCTGGTGGATGAGGAGCTCAATATGAGCCACCAGTGTGCACTTGCAGCACAGAAAGCCTGGGCTGCATAAGGGAAGCATAGCCAGCAGGTAAAGGGAGATGATTCTCCCCATCTACTGCTCTCTGGTGGGACCCCACCTGGAGTACTGCATCCAGTTCTGGAGCCCCTAGTACAGAAAGGATCTGGATGTGCTGGAGCATGTCCAGAGAAGGGCCATGAGGATAATTAGGGGGCTGGAGCTCCTCTCCTATGGGGACAGACCGAGAAAATTGGGACTATTCAGTCTGGAGAAGAGAAGGCTCTGAGGAGACCTTATTGTAGCTTTCCAGTATCTGAAGGGGGCCTACAAGAAAGCTGGTGAGGGACTTTTTAGGGTGTCAGGTAGTGATAACACTAGGGGGAATGGAACAAAAATACAAATGGGTAGATTCAGATTGGATGTTAAGAAGAAATTCTTCACCATGAGGGTGGTGAGATGCTGGACAGGTTGCCCAGGGAGGGGGTGGAATCCACATCCCTGGAGGTTTGTAAGGCCAGGCTGGATGTGTCTCTGAGCAACCTGCTCCAGTGTGAGGTGTCCCTGCCCAAGTCACGGTGGTTGGAACTAGATGATCTTTGAGGTCCCTTCCAACCCTAACAATTCTATGATTCTATGACATGAATGAGAGGGTGGGAGAAGAGAAGGCACAAATCCTCCAAAATCCAACATATTGCTCTCAACTCCTTCACATCTTCTAGCATTTTTTCTCTCCCTCACCCATTTCACTCTTTCCTTGTATTCCCAAACTTTTAGCTCCACTGAGCTCTTAAGCCTGTACATCAACCTTTCTGCTACCCCTTTTCCTCCAGAGCCAGTTGCTGACTTTGCTGTTGCACCATGCTAGAAATCCCAGTGCCAGGGCTGTATGAATCTTATTTGCTCACAGAAGACCATGCCGCGATACAAGCTGTCTCCTGGAAGCTAAACAGCCAGGTAAGCATGGCACCATGCCCAGGTGATTACTGTGTCTCAGTGTTAATTGGGTTAAGCTGTTAACTGGTGAGAGGAAGGTGAATCACTTCTATTACCTAGCATATCTGTCTCCCTTCCCTTGCCCTGCTGAAGATTTCCATTCCCAGGTACTGCTGTTAGGAAAACTCTCTTGCTGTCAACAGGGAAGAAGCCACCTACTGCACTAGCTGCCCATAAGTATATTTATTGTATGCAGAGCATCACTTGAGAAAAATGCAGAGTATCAAGTGTGACAATAGGCAGTTGTGGTTTTGGTATTGTGCTAGTATTTTTAGTTGGGGTTTTTTTGTTTATTGTGGTTTTTTGTTTGTTTGGATTTTGTTTTGTTTTGTTTCAGCTTGACATCAGGAACTTTTCAGAGGGAAGGCCCAGAAAGGAAAGGAAGCAGAGGAGTGGATGCCACAGAAAGGTAGACAGCTTTCTGCCCTATTCTAGTACTGCTCAAAGGAGTTTATGACCTGCTTGGACTTGTACAAAGTGTTTGACGCTGTCCCTCACAACAACCTCTGTAAATTGGAAAGATATGGATTTAATAAGTGGACAACTTGCTGGACAAGGAATTGGTTTGATGGTCATGCTCACAGAGTGACAGTCAATGACTTCATGCCTAATTGCAGACAAGCATCAAGTGCTGCTCCCCAGGGCTCAGTACTTGGACCAGGGCTGTTTAACATCTTTTTCAGCAACAGTGCAATTGAGTGCACCCTCAGCAGGTTTGCCAGGGACACCAAGGTGAGTGCTGCTATCAACATGCTAGAGAGAAGGGGTGCCATCCAGAGAGACTTTGACAGGCTTGAGAGGTGGGACAGTGTCAACCTCATGAAATTTGACATAACAAAATACAAGGTCCTGCACCTGGGTCAGGGCAATTGCGAGCACAAATGCAGGCTTGGCAGAAAATGCATAAAGAGCAGTCATGGGGGACTTGGGGGTGCTAGTTGATGACAAGCTCAACATGACCTGGCCATGCCTAGAAGCCTAGAAAGCCAACTGTATCCTGGGATGCCTTAAAAGAAGCATGGCCAGCAGGTTGAGAGAAGCAATTCTTCCCCTATTCTCTGCTTTCATGACACTCTACCTGGAGTACTGAATCCAGGTCTGGAGTCTCCCATCACAATAAGAGCATGGAACTGTTAGAGAGAGTCCAGAGGAGGGCCCCAGATCTGGACCCTCTGGCTACAGAAACTCTTCTGTAAAGACAGGTTCTGAGGAGCCTTCCAGTATTTGAAGGGAGCCTACAAGACAGCTAGAGATGTGCTTTTCACAAAGGCACGTAGTGGTAGGACAAGGGATAATGGTTTCAAACTGGAAGAAGCCAGATTTAGGTTAGATGTTACAAAGACATTCTTCACAATGAGGGTGGTAAGGCACTGTAACAGGTTGCCCAGAGAATCTGTGGAGTCTCCAAATCTCCCACGTTGGGCGCCAATTTAAAAATAAATATGTGGTGGGGTGAGAAAGTTCCCTCCCCACACACAGGGAAAGAAACCACAGCTAGCTCAGTCGGAAAAGCAGATGAAAGCTATATTTACAAGCATAAATGGAATGCAATGAATATATACACAAATATACAATATTTACAATATATACAGGAAAATATAACAATGAACACAATGCAGAAAAACCTTTTCCCTCCAGCCGGCCCGGGGGGTTCCCTGAACCCCCCCCCCTCTCTCCCTCCCCACCTCCCCTTTTTCCCAAAAAGGGTTAGAGAGAGAGAGAGAAAGGCAATTAAGAAGGAAAAATGCTGTTAGCTAAAAAGCACATGCAAAATTAGTTCTCTTATCTGGTTAGCTGTTAACTCAAGGCCGTTCCTGCTTCAGAAAAGAGAAGAAGCACAGACTGCACCCAGCCTGAACCCAGACCAGACACAGACTGAACTAACAGAACCCAAACTCCAAACTGCACCCCACAAGCACCAATGAAATTAGTTTAGACTATCTTGTTTTTGTTCAAATATCAAAAACATTCAGCCAGAGTGTTCAGCAACTGTCTCTTTCTTAAAGGCATAGCATCAACCGGTCACAAAGTGTTTAAAGGCAGGTTGCATGGGACCTTGAGCAACTTGGTCTAGTAGAGGATGTTCCTTCCCATGGCAGCAGGGCTGGAAGTAGATGATCTTTAAGGTCCCTTCCAACCCAAACCATTCTATGTTTCTGTGATTCTATATACTCTATGTGAAAGAGAAAGAGGCAAGAGACAGAAGGAGAAGGAATAGCTCAGAATAGTCCCTAAGTGCTGGTAAGTTCACAATGCTTTTCCTTGGGTGGGAAAGCAGAAGGCTTTATCCTGCCTTGGCTGTGTTCCTCAAGGCCTGATCTTGCTCCCCTTGAAGTCAGTGGAAAGAATCTCATTGATGTGAGTGGGACTTGGGTTTGGGCCATAATTACTGGGGAAGACCCGCAGCATAAATGGAGAAATGGCTGCAACCATACATAGCTCCATTCCTGGTTAAAAATAAAGTGTATTTCCAAGTTTAACAGCCCCAGCACTTCAAATAGATGCTGCTTTCCCCATCACAGATGCAGCACTGTTTGGATGAACTGTGGGTATCTCATGCAGCCAAATGCCTTGAGTTTTCCCCCAGGGCACAGAAATAAACATGAATATTCCACAAAAACAGAATAGAAGAGGGGGAAAAAATAGAGGAGAAGAAGAAGAAAAATAAACCCCAGTAACCAACCCTCTTGCTGCCCAGACAGTAAATTTACTGAAGCATTTCATGAGCCCTGAGCTTCAGAAAAACATAGAAACAAATACATCCCTTGTCTGGGAGGGATAAAAGCTTGTTTCTCATTGTTTTGTTTTGTTGTTTTTTGTTGTGTTTGTTTGTTTGTTTGTTTGTTTTGAGACAAAGCACTTGAGAGACTAGCTGCTTGAGGTCTGTATTCCTCTAAATGTAACATCTAAGAAGCAATGGCTGCAGCCCTGACTCACAAACCTTGTTTTGACTCTTTTATGATGCTAAGAACGTTGAAAACCAGCAACTGAGGATCAGTTCTTCTGCATGTTTACTGTTACCTTGGCAAGTAAGTGCTGTGTGCCAACAGCCAGACCCTGAGTTGGGGCAAGTCATTAGCATCCCTGCATTCATGTCCTCCTCACAGCTCCCCTACCAGACTCAATGTATGTTCTCTCAACTGCTACCCCTGGCAAGCAAAAAATGCCCCAGGTTTCCCCTGATACTTGTAGTCAGTGGGCCTCAAATGAGGAACAAAAAAACTTGCATCATACTACACCTTGCACTGAGGCAGGCCACAGAACACCCCAAATGAACAGACTTAAGCGGGAATTTAATAGGTTAGTGTGTATAGAGTTACAGTGAGCTATCCCACAGGAAAAGCCCTGCCCCACAATCACACCCTGGAAGGATATTTGCTGATGAAGCTAGCAAGTGGCTTTGCATGGATTTGCTGGGGTTGCCTGGTGTTATTTTATTATGAAAAAGCAGGAATTAATGGAAAGACTGTTACTGCTGCTTGAAGACAGAGTCTGTTTGTTTTGGTTTGTAGCTCCATTCAGTTGTCCAACTAGCTTGATCTCCTGATGCCTGTGGAGCTGTTTTGAATGTGTAACCACTAGTGTAACATCCTCTGGTTATTGTGAAACATTTGTGAAAACTGCTTTTATTAAATCATTGCTTAACAGGGAAACTGAAACACTCTTACTAATCATCTCATTCTTTCCAGTCTGCCTGTCTGTGAAGACATCTCCTGGGATTTCCTCTCTAGCATGAGCCCCCTTGAAAGTGAAGGAGCTTTTGCTGATGACTTGAGTACGTTTTAGATCAGTCCCCTGAGAACAATTCTGACATTTAAGTCTGGCAGGAAGACAGCAGGATTCTTCTCTCTGTGCCAGTTATTTGTGCATGTAGGCTGCTATGTCAGACCTCAGAGGAAACAATAAGTACATGGGCCTAAATTATTTCTTGCTCCACAGCCTGGTGTAGACCTTTTCTGTGCAGTGCAAAGTGATATAAACATAGTACCAAACAAGAATAGCTTATATACTGATTGTAGTGGTGCTACACCTGTAGGTGTAGGGACATTCTTGCTGAGGATATGTGGATTATTAAAAAACAGCTCAACTGCTTCCAGTGCTTCTTATTGCTTGGTGCCTGCTCCCTTTCCAGATTTTCTTGGCTGGATCAGATAGAAGGTCTGTCTCTCATAGGAAAACCCTTATTCATTTCTATGAGTACACCACTTGACAGTAATCTACGGGCTTATCAAACCTGGAAATGTCAGGAGCACCCCTAAAACTAACTTCTATGAACTTGTGAAAACCTTTTTTAAAAAATCTACCTATCCTTTCAGGCCTTCACTGTATCATATAACAATGAATTCCACATTTCCTGCCTCAGAGGAGATAGTTGAAAGCACAATTCTATTTTAGTCTTTACTTTAAAATTACTGCCTTATACAATTTGTGGCCTGCCTGAAATCACTATGTGTCTCAGAGCTCCTCCCCTGTATTACAGAGAAAATCCTTGTCCTTTCAGCTTCCTTGCGTCATTCATTACTCTATAGATATATATCACTTTTCCCTTACATTAATCCTTTTCCAATATGTCCTACTCTACTTATAGTCTGTTTCAGGTTCTTAACCATCCTTTTGATCAGTGTTTTTAGTCAGTTTCCACTTTCACAAAATAAAACCTGCATTAATTTTTCCACCGAAGGATGTCAGAGTACTTAACAAACTTGGAAAAATCTGAGCAGGTCTGATAAAGTAATCTTTTATGTGCTTTTATTGGTTTGTTTCCCAAGAAACTGCTATTACAAGTGGATATGCACTGTTACTGACCCAAAGGATGCTGGAATAGTGACTTGGAAATCTTCTGTCTGAGAAAAAAAAAGAGGAATTTCTCTTATTCTTCCTTTCAGTCTTTATTTTAGGAAGCAATCAAACTGCTCCCAGCTGGGTGGGTCTTTGTTTCCATCTTCCCTCTAGTGATAGGCTATTTTCGTTATAACTATGTCCTGATAAAAGTTTAAAACTCATAAACTGTAGCTAGCTCAGGAAAATCCTAGCCACAGGAACATTTGAACATACATACTTTGACCTAGTGGGACAGGGTGAATTTGAGAAAAGCACACAAAGTACAAGTAGCTGGGGATGCTTTTAATCCAGAATGATGTGGGAAATACCTGGTGGAAGTCAGCAGCTACAAATCAAAATTTAGGGAATATGTAAATTATGAAAATCTGTCACTTGAAATTTTTCTTTTGCCATAGCAAGAATCAAACTTCTGCATTCCTCCTCAAAAATGTATAAAGTCAATAACTGCAAACTGACAGGCATCATTTAAAGCACTTCACTGGTCCTCCAAGGAAACCAAAAGGGTTAAGCACGCAGCTGATTTTGTGAGGCATTTTGTAATTGCATACTGGACTTGTGTCAGAAGAGCTCAACTTCTGTGAAAGCCCCCAAAGAGGCACCCACATTTCCTCTTTTAGAAGATTTTTTTGTGCTCTGTTCAGTTTTGAAATCCTGGCTGCAACCCAGCTGGAACATGTGGCTATGGACTCCTTTGAAATCCCAGCTCATGCCCTCCCGGGTCTCCCCTGGAAGCTGCAGTGTTGAATGTGATAGCAGTAGATCGATTAAGATCTGGGAGACTTTGCAGTCATAGAGAGTGATTATGAAAAGAAAATTCCTGAGAAGAATTAAAAAATCATGTCTTCCTTTCATACCCCTGCAGGGCTCCTTTGGTACACACACACATCATTTATCTGAACACCTCTGTTTACACAATAGCAGAATACTTCCAATCGCTTTTGGCCTATTTTTCTTCCCTCATTTGATACCATAGTTCCAAGGACGTTACTTGGAAAGGATATATTTGAGGCTGACACAAGAGTCATAGTGACTCAGTACACTGAAAGGTCAGTGTCATTAAAGCAGTTCTGTTTTCACTTAGTCAAGTATTACAGCATCTTCTGCAAATATAACCCAGTTTAAAAGTTATGTATCAGAAGAAAAAAATAAGTGTGACTAAATCTGAGTCTAATGTATACTCTGTTTTAATGCATGTATCCTGATGGGACACACCCAGGGGTGCTAAGGATGCTGGCCAATGTAACTGCAACACCATTTGCAATTGTCTTCAAAAGGTCTTGGTGACAGGGAGATTCCTGAGGACTGGAAGAAAGTAAATGTCACACCATCCTCAAGAGGGACAAGAATGAGGATTTGAGGAACTATAGGCTGGTCAGTCTTATGTGATTGAGGGAACAATCTTGAAATCTCTTCTCAGAATTACTAAGGACAAAAAGGTGATTGAAAGTAATCATTATTAATTTATATATTTTCTAACAGAAAATAATGTCTGAGGATTGCCCGCCAAGATGAGATGACTGTGTTGATGAATGAGGGGAGAGCAGAGTTTGCCATGTGTCTTGACTTATGCAGGATTTTCAGCACTATTTCCCATGGCATTCTCATTGACACATGGATGAGGTGTGGAATAGGTAAGTGGACAGAGCGGCAGACTAAAACCACCAGCCATACTAGTGGCATATCATCAAATTAGCTGCTTGATCTTCTGTGTCTTACTGCTATTCCTAAGTATCTGGGATTCTGGCCCAGGGTGCACTACCAAGGGAATCATTTAATAACAGAGCCTGTGAGAGTGTGACAATAGCTGGCAGAGGCAGCTATTTAGACCCCAGTGGCTGGCTGAACTTTCCACTGAAAGTCACCTTCCTAGGGCTTCTGTCCAGTGTTGATCCTCCTTCTTTCTCTTCATCTACTCAAACTTGGACTGCAAAGTCTCAGATTCCATGTGGCCTCTATGTTCCTCCCATAGTCTTTGACTCCAGTGGCAGGTGATGACATTTCATCTGATGAAAAAGCAACCCTATAGCTGCACTATGATAGAATGTGGTCACTTTCTTCAGAGACAGAACAATTTCACAAGTGGGGAGAAATCCAACAATAATAAACTGACATCTTTCCCAGTACTACCCATCAGCCTTTGTCAGTAAGCACAAATGCATCTGAAACTCTTTTTAAGAGTGATATTAAACTCATTGTAAGGGGGTGATATTAAACACTAAAGTAATCCCAGAAGTATATATCACAACCTGAAAACCTTCAGATGGACAGTATCTCCATCACTGTCAGTTTCCTCTTTATTCAATTTAAGAACCAGTTTTCCATATATTGTAAACAAGAAGCAAACAAACCAAACCAAACCAAAAGTAAAAACAAAGCAAAAAATCCTGCACATCAAAAACTTTGGCATCCAAGGTCACTAACAACATCATGACAAAGAAGAAATTAGATGTTAACCACTTTATTTTTTCTGATTTTTTAAAAAAAATCTGTTCTCTTTCAGTTTGTTCCATCTATTTCTGTGCCACAGCTCCATGCATTTTGTTTCAGTGGTATTAGGATATTTCTCTTTCAGTGATGTTAGGGTATCATAAATCCAGAGTGAAACAAAGACACAGAGACTTCACAGTGGCATCATGCTGTAAGAAACCTCCTCAGTTTTGTTATTAATGGATGTACACTGATCTCCACTGTTATTTTAATGACCAGTTGTAGCACGGAAACCAAGTTCATCTCAGCTTTGCTTGTAAAATTCTAGCCACAAGGCAAGACAAGGCCACACTGGAAGCAAAGTGCAATATATTTTTAAAAGGTGTTGAATAAAACTGTCAAAATTGTGTCTTACTTGTATATTCTTTTAGTTTTGGGGCAAAATTTTTAAATGCACGAGTAAGGGATTAATGGCAACCATTATATCAGAACAAACTTTACTCCACAGATATTAAACAATAACTCAATGGAGAAGATGATAGTAAGTATCACTGACTGCACTGAACTTGTATTACTCATGCAGAATATACAAGGAATGTCACTTTGGCTTTAGCCTTTTGAGGATACTCTATTTTAATTCATCCATCCATTATCTCCATCTTTCTTGCTCTTCTGTGGGAGGCCAGAGAGGAGCAGCACTTGTCTCATAGGATGGCAAAGGGTATGGACAAGTTTAGCCTGTCTGTACAATAAGATGCTAGCTAACACATATGCATGACTAGTCAGGAAATTCTGGGGTGATAAAAGTAAAACTGATTAATTGTCATTAAATCCCTACTCCCAAATGGATTAGTGAGCTATGAGTTCAGATTGTCTCTCCCCCTTCCACCACAAATGGGAGTCAACCTCCAAGACTGAGATGGGTCAGTCTGTGACATCAGATGGTGTGAAGCTGAGTGCTGGCAGTATCCATTGTATAGGATGGTTAATTACATCCTGACCTGTGCTGATGTCTTCACCTTGATACAGGAGTGCAGCTGGCCAGGGCTTGTGAATGTTAAACTTTCAGCGTGGTTTGTTCTGAAGGGAGGCATAGCTTTGACTTAAGGTTTCAAAGCAGTTTCTGCTGGAGTCAAAGTGAGCACTAGAGAAGTTAAGTGGACAAAAGGGGTGGTAGTGTTCATTCTATGTGTCTTGGTCCCTCAGAGCACACGCCCAGTGGAATGATATTTTGATACTTATATTGAAGGAACAGACTTGGATGCACTGCTCTCTGACTCCCCCTCCATTACCTCATCCTATAATCAGATGTCTTTCATGCCAAAGGAGGAGAGTGATGGGGAAAAACCCTCATACCTCCTCAGGTGTATCAGGATGGTCATTTCCATTCTCCATCCATGGAGACATTTGTCAGAAACTGTCCAAGTGTAAATCTACAGGGATTCCTTTCCTCAGCATGAAAGTGGCATCTGCCTTGTCAGCCTGGACAGTAGTGACAAAATCAGCCTCCTCAGTATAAAGAACTGCAGAATTTCTGTTAATCCTTCCCATAGCTCCTCCCTGGGAGTCTGTGTAATTCCTCATGCAGTTTAAATTGGCACTACTGCTAAAAGACATAATCCCAGCTGTTTGTAGGCTTTACGTGGTAAGCCAAAAATGGGAGTAAATTCTGCTGAAAACAAAATGTTTCTGTCGTTGTTTTCACTGGAATGACCAATGGCTGTCTTGGAGAACATGGGGTGAAAGCAAGTGGGCAAGGGCATAAGGAGGGCCTGCTGCTTGTAGAAACAATGCTGGCTCCATCTTCAGTGAACTGATGTTCGCTGATGTTTTATTTTGATTGTTGCAGCTGCCATTTATTTCTTCTGTTGTGTATCACATTACTTGTACAGCATTTTATTCTTCTTTAACATGAAATCTGTAGAAGGAATTTTGGATGGAAGAATTGCCATGTGTGTATATGGAGGTACCTTTCTCTTAAGTCAGTATAGAAAAAACCCAAACTTTTAGGATAGGCTTTCTTTCCTCAATGTGTATTGTAGAGCTCACTAAGAAATGCCAAATCCCATCTCCTTGGCACAAACTTTCACTCATGACTCTCAGGGTAATGCAGCCCTGTTTTTCCATAGAGCATTGAATACAAGTTACTGTGCAAGATCTGCAAATATTAAAGCTTAGCACCCGTCTGTATCTAATGTCTGTAAAATGGCTCTTTATCCCAGAGAGCAACTATATATCATTGTGATTGCTATGCCTCTGAGGAAAAAGAAACTAATAGTAATTAACTCTCGCAATCATCTTTGGTTTGGCAAATGTTGCTGTTTGACATTTGATCAACTATAATGTTTATCCAGCTCTCTCCTTTTAAATCAGTGAAGCAAAGAATAAAAGAATTTTTTATTGTTATTTTTTTAATAGCACAGAGATCACACCATGATGTGTAAAGTGCTACTCACTCAGCACCCAACCTCTGCAATAGCCCTTCTGCATGCACTGTACCTGTTATTGTAGAAGGGCTGCTTTTGATCTTGTAACTGATTTTGTTTCATAAGTAAGTATGATCTAGCATAATGTTTTGCAAATTGCTGTTCTGACATGATTTTTGGGTGGTACCGGCTCTTTTGGTCTCTTAAAAAATGTAACACACATGACATTTGAATTGTCTATCAGAGAGAAAGAAGAATAACAGCACCATATACTTACTCTTTCTCTTAGCAAATTTGGGAGTAAAACATCACACTTGCACCATGGTAGTTGTGCACAGATTCCCATGGCATTGTTATGGGAGATGGCATTATTTTCTGTTAGGAGGCTGATTTGGAAAGAAGCAAAATGCAAGACATCCTTTTCTTGCCTTCTCAGTGGATATGAAAGTGTCTTTTTTCTCCACTATCACCATTCAGTGCAACTAGAGCCTTGCCATATGAAGAGCTTGTGGACATGGAGACAGGTAATAAGAAGCCGGACTCAGCTGTCAAAATGCAAATGTATAGTGTTATATCAGGTGCTCAAAGAATCAGACAACTTCACATATCTTCTTGGCCAAGGCTTTCTTGAATGGACAGCTGAAAGGCAGAGTACCTTAGTGCAACCAAATGTCAAGACTTCAGATCTTGATTTTTCACTTCTCTGAATACCACCCATGCAGTCACATTCATCTCCAGTCTACAACACTGTAGGCAAATGATTTCTCACCTTTGCCTCTTCTTCAAACATGTGACAAACATGTTAAATTAGAAAACACAGATTGTTATAGCAGTAGCATTCCCAAAGACTAGATTTGTAACCTGACATGGTAGCCTCCCAAGTTTTCTGACTAGACATGATGTCAAATACTTCAACTAACTTTTTTTTCCCACTGTATGGAAATCAGATATTTTTGGTTTAGGAGAACAGAGCAGTGTTGAGAACTGCAAAAAAAAACCCCAAACAACCAAAACCAACCAAACAGAATAGAATAGAGTAGAATAGATCGGAAGGGACCTTCAAGATCATCGTATCCAAGCTATCATCCAACGCACCTAAACAACTAAACCATGCAACCAAGCAGCCTATCAAGTCTCCTCCTGAACACCTCCAATGATGGTGACTTCACCACCTCCTCAGGCAGCCAATTCCAATGGGCAATCACTCTCTCTGTATAGAACTTCTTCCTAACCTCCAGCCTAAACCTCCCCCGGTGCAGCCTGAGAATGTGTCCTCTTGTTCTGGTGCTGGCTGCCTGGGAGAAGAGACCAACCTCTGCCTGGCTACAACCTCCCTTCAGGTAGTTGTAGACAGCAAGAAGGTGTCCCCTGAGCTTCCTCTTCTCCAGGCTAAGCAACCCCAGCTCCCTCAGCCTCTCCTCATAGGGCTTGTGTCCCAAGCCCCTCAGCAACTTTGTTGCCCTTCTCTGAACACATTCCAGCAAGTCAACATCCTTCCTAAACTGAGGGGCCCAGAACTGGACACAGGACTCGAGGTGTGGCCTAACCAGTGCAGTGTACAGGGGCAGAATGACCTCCCTGCTCCTGCTGGCCACACTCTTCCTGATGCAGGCCAGGATGCCATTGGCCTTCTTGGCTGCCTGGGCACACTGCAGGCTCATGTTCAGCCTCCCATCAACCAGCACCCCCAGGTCCCTCTCTGCCTGGCCGCTCTCCAGCCACTCTGACCCCAGCCTGTAGCACTGCATGGGGTTGTTGTGGCCAATGTGCAGAACCCAGCACTTGGATGTGTTCAATCTCATGCCGTTGGATTCTGCCCATCTGTCCAGCCTGTCGAGGTCCCTCTGCAAAGCCTCTCTGCCCTCCAGCAGATCAATTACTGCCCCCAGCTTGGTGTCTTCCGCAAATTTACTGATGATGGACTCAATGCCCTCATCCAGATCATCAATAAAGATGTTGAAGAGCATGGGGCCCAGCACTGATCCTTGGGGCACACCACTAGTGACTGGCTGCCAGCTGGATGTGGCACCATTCACCACCACACTCTGGGCTCGGCCCTCCAGCCAGTTCCTAACCCAGCACAGAGTGTTGCTGTCCAAGCCATGGGCTGACAGCTTGGCCAAGAGTGTGATGTGGGGGATGGTGTCAAAGGCCTTGCTGAAGTCCATGTAGGCCACATCCACAGGCCTCCCCACATCCACCAGGCAGGTCACCTGATCATAGAAGGAGATCAGGTTGGTGAGGCAGGACCTGCCCTTCCTAAAGCCATGCTGGCTGGGCCGGATCCCTTGGCCATCCTGTAGGTGCTGTGTGATTGCACTCAAGATGACCTGTTCCATAATCTTGCCTGGCACTGAGGTCAGGCTGACAGGCCTATAATTCCCTGGTTCCTCCTTTTGGCCCTTCTTGTGGATGGGCACCACGTTGGCCAGCTTCCAGTCTTCTGAGACCTCTCCAGTGAGCCAGGACTGTTGAAAAATAATGGAGAGTGGCTTGGCCACCTGCCAAACAAACAAACAAACAAAACCACAAAAAAACCACAAGGATTTTGTGCTGTAAAATCTGGTTTTGTGTCAAGAATTACAAAATTAAGGTAATTAATTGTGTTGCTTATCTGGAAGTCCTATTTATAAAGGGTTATGCCTACCTTCTTGAGCCCCAAACACAAAGATTATTAAAGAAAAACAAACAAACAAACAAACAAACAAACAACAACAACAAACATTGAGACATAACACAAACAGTTACCTAGATAACAGAGAACTGAGGAAAAGTGAGGTAGATCCCTCTGGGTTTTGCCCTGAACATCCTGCGCTGCAGCACCAGCTGAAGCTGTCTTCAATTTCCTTCTGAATTCTTCCCTTGTGAAAAAGCAGAGGAGCAGCACAGTAGACACCCCTTTATAGGCTTCCACCCACACTCCCTCCAGCACCCCAGGTGAAATTGTCTCTTGCAGCACCTTGTCATAAACAGTCCATTTCAAACTGCCTTCTGCAGAAGTCACAGTGCCAATTTGTTTTATTCAGACTCACAAGTAGTTGTCAATGCTCAGACCACAGAGGTGACCGGTGGCATCAGGGATACTGCATTTGGCATTTCTTGTCTTGTACATCTGCCTTGTGTCTCTTGCAGTAACACACATGGGGGAGTTTTAGACTTTATATCTTCTTGTGACTGTTCTCTTGTGGAAGCATCATCATCATACCAACAAGGTGGGAAGGCATTCGATCTCCTGACTCTTGCTTTCCAAAATACAAGAAGAGCAAAGCAGTCTCTGTGTCTCAACCCAGAGACAGGCAGCAGACAGTACAGCTAGGGCACATGTTTACATAAATAACAAAGGATCATCAAGCTTATAACTTTTCAGGGACTTCTGGATCATGATGCAAAATTTGCGAACAGTGTGAAGCCTTGTGAAAGAAAAATCTTAAGCAGCAATTAACAGATTCCTCACCTGTCTATCTAAGCACAGAAAACATCTTTCCTGTGTAGGAGAGTGCTGAAATCATCCTTAAATCTGTTTGGTTTTCTTTATTCCAAACAGTTCCCAGGATGACACTGATTCCCAGCTGTGTCCATTTGCAGGCATGGGGGGGCTGCTCCTTCTGCAGCCTACTCTAAATACAACTCACAGCTTAGGTCTGCTGAATGGCAAGGACAAGATGTAGCTGAAAGTGAGGAAAGCAAAAACCCATGGTGTGATAATCGGTGGAAAGCTAAGTGAGTTGCAATAATACTATGTTCAGCAAGGAAATAAGTTGAAAAGCTATTTGGACAATCTGGCCCTGTGGTATGAACATTTTTGTCTTTGTTTCACACACATTTACCACTAGGTTAAGGGTTCTTGGTCACTTGGTCCCCACCTTGTGTCACAAGCAAATATAGGACAACCTGAAATCCTGAAATCCTGTTCAAGAAAGCAGGATTTCTCAGACTAGCTCTGCTCTTACTCTTTGCTCTGTCTTGACTCCCCCTGCTCCATCCTACACTTCAGGCTAATTGTGCTTGATAGTGCATCCTTGCAGTAGGAAGGCCAGTTCAGGGGAATGAGGACAGGCAGGAACTGGTTTAGTAATTACTTCTAGCAGATAAAAAATGTTGCTGTGAAGTAAATGTCTTTTGCAAGTGATAAATGTTCTTAATAATAATTTAGAGAGTACGGTTACCATTTAATAACATAATTGTGCCCTTTGATGGAACCTTTTATCCAGGGATGTCAAAGGGTTAGTGGTGATGAAGTTGGTGTTGCTGAATTCCAGGAACAAATGTTGAAACTAAGACACAGGTAGATTCCTATTTCATCCTGTCAGTGTGACAGCCCATAGCAAGCAGACAGCCCATAGGTCTTTTGACTCTCTGCACCCTTTGCTTTCGTCTACAGGCTGGAGATAAGCAACCCTGCAGACTGTAAAAAGAAAGCTTTCAGTATGAACTCCTCACAGTGTCCAGGCTTTCCTGTGCCCAGGATGCTGGATCATGCAACTTTTTATCAAGGAGGTTTTAAAGCATTTCTGTGCCATAGATGTGCTTTGAGTAGTGCAGCCACAGGTAAAGATATGCAAGAAAACAAAACATTAACCTGAGTGTCACTGCAGGTAACTCTTTATTATTTATTGTGCTATCACTTTTGCTCATTAAAATCACTTCCTGAAGAAGAAGGCACTCCTTCTTCCAGAGTAACCCTGCCCCTTGAACTTATCTCTAGGGAGTGTTGAAAGATGCCTCACCACAAATTGATTTAACCCTGGATGGTAACTGACATATCTCTGTGGGGTTGTCCTCCAAATGGAAGTGGAGGATGCAAACAGTCTAGGCACATATTGAATCAGATTTTGTTCCTGAAACTCTAAAGATGTCTCTTTCAGGTCAAATCTAGGCTCACTGACAGGACAGCTTAAATCATGTTCTTGATGCAAAATCAATTCATTCAGGGCACTGCCATATCAGTTCCAGCTTCCTTTATGCCCAGGAAGATACAGCCAACTTCCAGAGAGAATGAAAACTTATAGAAACTAAAGGAGAATTCTACCTTCTGAAGACACTTAGCTCTTTTGTTTGTTTCTACCTCCTTCCACACTCTTCAGATGTTGCCTCTGCATAAGACTGGTGAGGAGGAATTTAATTCTCTTGCATTGGCTACTTTTCAAGTGACCTCATGAAATCACAGTGCCAAAATAAACTATACATTCTGATAATCAGTATCACAACAGAGATTTAGAGTGGCTGGGCCTATTGTGTTGGTTTTTTCCTTTTTGCCCTTTCTCAACTCTTCTCTAAGGCCAACAAGACAGTTGCCTTCCTGAAAGTGTTTGGGTCACCATGACTCATGAGTGAACTCAGTGCCTGAGCTATCTGGGGCTGATAGCAGGGCTGTCTGAGCAGGCAGAGGACACTATTTGTGGTCAGTTTTTATAGGATACTCGAAATATTAAGCAGGTGACAGCTTTCTTACTTGCTGGGGCTGATACTCGTGCTAGCATACTCATCCTCAGTTTTCACTGAATCACAGAACATTAGGGGTTAGAAGGAACCTCCCTGCCAAAGCAGGACCTAGGGCAGGCTGCACAGGAATGCATCCAGGCAGGTTTTGTAAGTCTCCTGAGAAGGAGACTCCACAACCTGTCTGGGCTGCCTGTTCCAGTGCTCCTTCACCCTCACAGTAAAGGTTTCTCCTCATGTTGAGGTAGAGCCTCCTGTGCTCTGTCTTATACATATTGTTCCATGTTCTATCACTGGGCACCACCAAAAAGAGACTGGCACCTTCATCTTGACACCCACCCCTCAGGTATTTATAGATGTTGATAAGATCTCCTCAGCCTTCTCAAGACTACGCAACTGCAGTTCTCTCAGTCTTTCTTCACAGGAGAGATGTTCCCATCCCACAATTCACCCTCACAGCTCTCCTCTGGACTCTTTTCAGATCTCTGTCTCTCCTGAATTGGGGAGCCCAAAACTAGACACAGTATTCCAGGTGTGGTCTTAGCAGGGTAGAGTAGAGGGGGAGGAGAACCTCCCTAGACCTGCTGGCCACACTTTTCTCAGTGCACCTAGGATGTTGTTTGCCCTCTTAGCCACAAGGGCACATTGCTGTCTCATGAATAACTTGCTGTCCACTAGTACTCCTAAGGTCTTTCTTCATGAAGCTGCCTTCCAGCAGGATGACCCCTTGTCTGCACTGGTGCCTGATGTTATTCCTCCCCAGATGCAGGATGCTGCATTTATCATTATTGAACTTTGTGATGTTTACCTTCACCTAGCTCTCCATCCCACTCAGATCTTGTTGGATAGCAGCACAGCCTGACATGGTGTCAGCCACCCCTCCCAGGTTCCTATCATTAGCAATCTTGCTGAGGGTACACTCAATCACCTTATCCAGGTCATTGAAGAAGATGCTGAACAAAACTGGATCCAGTACCAATCCCTGGACAGCACCACTGACCACAGGTTTCCAAATAGACTCTGCACTGCTGATCACAACTCCCTGAACTCTGTTGTTGAGCCTGTTATCAATCCATCTCATGGTCCAATCATCTAACCCACTTTTCTTCAATTTACCTACAAGGATGTTACAGGAAGCAAAATCAAAAGCCTTTCTGAAGTCAAGATAGGCAATATCCACTGTTCTTTGTTCATCTGCCCATTTGGTCATGTCTTCATAGAAGACTATCAGATTAGTCAAGCAAGATTTCCCCTTAGTGAATCCATGCTGGCTACTCCTGAAAACCTTCTTTTCTTCCATGTGGTTAGAGATGGCCTGCAGAATGACCTGCTGCATCACATTTCCAGGGCTGGCTGTTAGGCTGCCTGTTCAGTAGCTGCCTGGGTCTTCCTTCTTGCTCTTTTTGAAGACTGGAGTGACACTGGCCCTCTTCCAGTCTTCAGGCACCTTCCCTGTTCTCCACGATCTTTCAAAAATGATGGAGAGTGGTACAGCAATAACATCAGACAGCTCCCCTCAGCACTTGTGGATGTGGCCCCATCAGGGCCCATGAATTTGTGAGTGATCTCTAACCCAGCCCACACTGACCAGTGGTGAGTCTTCCTCCCACCAGTTTTGCTCTCTTTCCTCCAGTGTCTGAGTTTCCCCAAGGGCTGGGGAAAAACTGGGGCCAGCATGCTTCAGGGCAATGGACTGAAGACCCTTACTAGCCCCTCATCTCATCAACCCTTGTATTTCTTCTCATCACTAAATATAGGCATCACCTTAATGTTTTACCCAGGTGTTACTCATACTCTTTGAACAGCAAGTGTCTTATGTAGGCTCTAGAAGAGGTAAGCAGAAGTACCTTGGGTGATTTTTATTGCTTTTTATGAAGAGGATGGGACAACATCACTGGGTACACATGGGGAAAATCCAGCAATGTGACTTGTCAATTCTCAGGTATACCCAATGAGTCCTCCAGGGTCTTAATGGAGGGTGTACTTTGTAACATGGCTTACTAATAAAAATTTATTTCTGCTTCCTACCAAATTGCTGATCCAGTGACAGAACCAGCAGGAGTAAGTGGAAACAGACCACAAGGCTGAAGTTTGACTAGCTTTCCTAGTTATTGATGGATAGGTTGACTGTACTGGGATTGAATCAAAGGATCCTTCCACCTTCCTTATATCCTGTACCTGACAATGACCAGTGATGGCACAGAGAAGAATATACATGGTAACATCCAATATGCCCTTCATCCACTACCTATTAGCAGCTCAGAACCATCATGACTCAGGTTGGTTCTTATGTGTTTAGTAAACCTGAACAGCTGCTGCTTCTTCCAAGAATGTTTCCAAATAGCCATGAACACTCTGACATGAAAGCAGACTGGGGAAGAAATCTGTAATGGCTTGGGTCAAGGCAGAATCATTAAAGGTTAAAGCTTAATGTTCCTAAGGACCTCTGAGAAGGAAGAAATTATTAGCTCTGAGGAAGTGGTTCCTGACAGGTGGAAGGTGACAGCACTGTTAAAGGAAGGCAACCTACTAAATTGTGTAAACTGCAGCAGAGCATGAAGCTGTTCTTACAAATGCCTGTCCTTTCTTCCATCCATCCCTCCCCTTCATGAAAAATAGGGTGGAGAAAGAAACTAACAACAGTCTGAGACTGTTGTGGGCACTGACCAGAAATCAGAGACAGTTTGTTCATGTCTGGCACACTATGAAGATGTTTATTATCAGGCTTATCTGAACTTCAGAGCAACTGTTTGGAGCAGACTGCATGAAGTACTTCAGCAAGCACGGTAATTTACTACTGTGTTTTGGAATTGCTTGTCATATTCTGAATATTTATTTACTGTCTTTATCATAGTTATTACTTTTGTTTGTATGCATCCATTGTTTTGGTACAAAACTTTTGGATATCTTCTGTTTGAATGCTGAGTAGAAGTAATAAACAGCTAGTTATCAAGTATTACATGCACTGGCCTGAAGGTTTAACTCTGCAGATTCTTTCCTAAGTATTCAGGAGTCATGAATTTTCAGCCACTGGCAAAGAGTTTCTACCAAGTTCAGAAAGAAATGGAGTATTTCATTGCCCCAGAATTACTTTTCCGTCTGTCACAGGCCAGGTTTGAAGCAAACTGTGGATTTGCATTTGAACTGCGTCTCCCACAGCCTTGAAGTGAAGCCTCCAGCACTGTTGGGAGCTGGTGTTCAACATGTCAGATTTGTCCTCGGAGAATCATTTTGAGAAAGCAACAAACAAGAAAGTAAACCCAGGCAGTAATTTGGCATGTTTCTATGTTTGCCACAATGAGTTTCTGCTCCGAAACTGCCTCCAGGGCTGGTGTTGCTCCACTCACTGTCATCACCCAACATTTGCACAGCTTTAGTTTCACAACAGTCAGCAGGTGTAGTGACGCAGGGTGTACTACACTGTAAGTTAATCACATTTAAATGAAGATTTAAATGAAGGTTTAAAAATATTTTTTAAAAATTAAAATAATATAAAAACCACAGGAAAAAAAAAAAAAAGAACTGCTAACCAAATGAAACACAATATACCCCAGGAAACTGCACCAAGAGTGAGAGAAGTTCTAGGGCTTGTTTTGCATCCTTTGAGACAAGGTATGCTCACCACACTTAAGGTGCAGACCTATTATATTCATGCTTACCATGCTCCTTGGGTAATCACTTCATGTAGCAATTTTCATCTTCCCTGACAGCTCTCATGTTACAGTGATGGGGCCTCCATATGCTTGTAGGCCATTTTGATGTGATAAGATATTACCTTTCTATTATTGAAGCCACTTTTTGTGGTGAGAAGAATGACAGAGACAATATGAAATGACCATGAGATAGAATTTCAGTGAGAATGATCCCTTTCTCTGGTAAAAGAAACATGGCTGCTTGATCACTCCATATTCCAACCTTCTGCCTCTACATCTGGAGCAGAACTTCCCTCCCTCCTCCACTACACCTTGTAGACATCATCTATGAAAAAAACAGGTGGTGACAAAATATATGGGATTGATTGCTAGTAGATGAAGAATTTAAGCAAAACTCATCCCTTCCCATCTTAGGATGGAAAGCTTTTTTACCCAGAGAACGGTGGTGTTTGCTTCCATCTTGCCAAAGGTAGTAGTAGTGTTAGAAGACTCTTTAGAAAGCAAAACTTAGTAAGTACCAGGGGTGTTTCCTAGTTGTTTCACAAAGGACACATACACTTTTTTTCCCCGAAAAGAAACACAAAGGTTGCCAAAGAACTGGTGAAGTAAAACAGAAACTCGGGTACTGGCTGAAAAAGACAAGGGCCAGGGGCCAGAAGGGGAGGGACAGAGGAAGGGCAGCACAATTGGCTGTGGAGTGACCCTGTGGTCCCTGTTCTGAGAAGCTGGAGAAGGAGCCAGGATACCGGTGGGTTTTGTTGGTTATTTTGTTTTGTTTTGTTGCTGTTACTTAGGTGTAATTCAGTGACCTTCATCTGCTTGGCTTCTTTGGTTGATAGACTCTCTCATACTCAGGTCTTCATGGACAATTACAATGTATAAAAGTAATGAGGCTTCCCGAGAGAAACTGAGCTAGGACTGAAAAAATAAAAAAGCATGTGTGTTGGAAGCCTGCTGGAAGCCAAGTTTGTTCCTAAATGGAGACGTTTAGAGGCTTGATGATTAAGAACAGTTAATTGCATAACCATGTCAAACAAGGTAACAGACTTTCTACTGATTTCCACATGCCTGGAAGTACTTTTAAAATGAATATATCTTCCAGAAGAAGTCTAACATTCTTTTGAACATGTGTCTGGGACATAGATGCAGGGCTGCAGAGCCTGCCAGTGGTCAACAGGTCCCTGACACACATATTGCACTTTTACAACTTCATATTTAATGTTATCTGGGATTTACTGTATATATCATGTGAAAAGATAAACCTCAGACTTTGCATAACCTGTCTTACTGGGATAAAGTCACCAGTTCTTAACAAGATGCAAAACTCCTTGTCTTCCTGTATGGTATCACTGCAAACATTGTTGCACAGATAGGAAATAGAAACATGCAGACTGCTTTACTTGTCTCTCTTTTTTTAATCCTTTGCTTGACTGTTTTGAACTTCCTTTACTTTGGTCCTTGTCCTTAGACACACATGATGTATATTTGGGGCAGAAGACCAGCTGCTATGAGAGCCCTCAGGACCGTGTGCTGGTACCCATGCTAGACTAGATCCACCACTGAACTGTATGCTTCCCTTGCTGCCAAGTGATATCAGCTTGCTGCATTGATAATGAGTCTGTCATGCTAGAATATTGATGTCCCTGGGACAGACACATTAGAACAATAACTCTGGCTTTTCCCTTCTCTGACAGAGGGCCATGCAGTAAGAAAGGCACAAGTCTTTTCTGAACTTGACTTAGAAACTTTGAATTTTATGTCTGGACAAGAAATGCTATGAAGGACCTCAAGACAAAGTCTGTAGCCCACCCATGGTAGTTTGCCGTGCTAGGGTGCTTTAGCAGTCCTAGCAGCAGCATCACTAACTTGTTATCCTGTATTTCTCCCACAGATGATTTTTCCTTTTCACTTTCTTCTTGCGGCTTTGACCTTTTTCTTCCTATGTAAGTAATCTTACAACACTGAGGACAATGAGACCCACTGTTTCATGCTAGTAGGGAATGATAGATCCTGAAGACCCGTGGGCCAAATGTCAGGCAGAAGTGATGGTTCTGTATATTCTTATATCTCAGGACAAAGAATGACTCTTCTCTGAGTCACTTTCTGATCAGTTATTTCCTATTTCTGTCACTACTAGAGGCACTAGGGGAATGAGAGTGGCCTAATAAATTCTTGCAAAGTGAAGCAGCATAGCCCTGGTGCTGGCAAGAGAAACTGAATGGAAAAGTTCCTGCTTCTGGCTCAAGCCCTGTTCACCAAAGAACTGATGCACATGTGTGTTCCTGTTCCTGCTCTGCAGTGCCAGCTGGAGGTAAGCTATTGCACAACGAAGTGCTAGGTGCTGCATAAAAAGAAATGAATGATACAATATCAAATGTCACAGAGATAGGAGACCAGTGGCTCCAACTGGCTGTGTATATGTGTCACAGCATAAGCAATTATTTGGTGGTGCCTAAGTGTCACGACGCAGATTGTAGTTCTCACTGCAGTATGTTAGCATTTCCTGAGTGACCAGAAGTATGGACAAAATTGATTTGCCTTGAATTAGGACAATTAGGGTTTTGGTCCCAAATTCCTAGCCTGTATAAGCAAGAAAACCATCTGGCTGATCACATATGCATGATTATGAGTAACTGTGTGCATATGATATGTTTTGTTAATAGACCAGTGTCTGGTAGATTTTATTTTTAGTAGAGAGGAGGCTTCTGGGGTCAGATGTACCAAATATGAAACCTTGTACTCTCACAAATGAATTCAGATCCTATTTGTTTTTTTCCTGTACCTAGCTAATTGAAGGTCCTCAGTAGACAGTCTCCATCTGTTACAATAGTGCAATTAGGGTGTTGCTTTTATAAAACCAGACTAATGAGGTAAGATGTGGGTTTTCTGTACTGTTAAAAGGTTGTGAAAGGTTGCAGAAATGAAGGTAATAAAATGACACACAGTCTTATGCACTCTGAGGCTTACACTTGTCTCTGAAATAATAAAGAATCATATCTTCAATGTACTACATATTTTTGTGCTAAAATATGTTATTCTTCCAGTGTGTTAGCACAGAAACTTGTGGAAAGCCATATACTTCAACAAGTACCAGCTTCAAAGTCTCAAGCCAAAGGGGGGAGGGGGGGTGAGTGGAGGGCTGGTGGGGCTGTTCAAGTTATTTAAATCAAAGCTAGGAGCCCTAACATGTGAGTGGTCACAGATGCTGGGGAAATTCTTCAGCAGCAGCAGTTCATCCTTGTGCCACAGATGATGATTATATTACCCAAAATCTTGATCTCACATATAGTTTTCAAACAAATAAAACAAACCAACAAACAATAAAATCCCCACCAACCAAAACAAACAACAACAAAAAAACCCACAACCCAAAAAACAGGAGAGAAGAAAAAAAAGAGTAGGACTTTCATCTGCTTCAAAAGTTTCAATTCAATTACTATTTTTTAATCTTCAATTGTTTATTTGTTTATTATTATTATTAATTGTTTATTTAAAGCTATTATTATATACTTCTTTGGTTTACATTTCATGAACAATTTCGTTTTACTTTACTGCAAGTGACTATATACATCCATGGCATTTACACACAAGATTTATGTTGTTTTAAAAAGATGGAAGTCATTCCAGAGATCTACCATTGACTTTAGCAAGGTCAGAATCAGCCGTAAAGCTTAGTCAAATCATTATTAAATTTCTATAACGAAGGCTGCTCTGTGCCTCCTTTGTGGTTTTGCCTCCACCTCCCCTGTTTTCTTAGCACCACAGCCTGCGAGGAGGCTGACAGGGTTGCAGTTTGTGGATGTTACTCACCATGTGTCCAGTATTTGGGATTTCAGTTATAAGTGAAATGATTGCTGTTCGCAGCTCAATCCCAAGATACGCAAAGCAAGATCTCAGAAGAGTTTCCCCAGCTTGTGAAGCGGTCATGCTTATTTGTCTAAGAAAGGCAGTTACAAGCAAAAAGAAATCGTTAAAATACCAAGGACCAGAAATTGTGTGCAAAGATCTGTGTCACAGAATCATAGAATTGTTAGGGTTGGAAGAGACCTCAAGGATCATCTATTTCCAACCCCCCTGACCTGGGCAGGGACACCTCTCACTAGAGCAGGTTGCCTAGAGCCACATCCAGCCCGGCCTTAAAATCCTCCAGGGATGCAGCTTTCACCCACTCTGTGGGCAACCTGTTCCAGTGTCTCACAACTCTCGTGTGTCTCAACAACTAACATCCAGAGTGAACCTACCCATTTCTATCTTTTATTCCATTCTCACTAGTTTTACCATTACCTGACACCCTAAAAAGTCCCTCACCAGCTTTCTTGTAGGCCCCCTTCTGATTATTCTCGTGGCCCTTCTTTGAGCATGCTCCAGCACATCCAGTTCCTTCCTTTAATAGGGGCTCCAGAATTGGATGCAGTACTCCAGGTGGGGTCACACCAGAGTGGAGTAGAGGGGGAGAATCACCTCCCTCAACATGCTGCCTATGCTTCTATTGATGGAGCCCAAGATGTGGTTGGTTTTCCGGGCTGCAAGTACACTGGTGGGTCATGTTCAGCTTCTCATCATGAAATGAGATTTTTATCTACCCTGCCAATCAAGGACTCAGGGTACTGTGTAGTCTATCAGTCAGTAGAATACTTAATGTCAAAAATTCCACTCAAGAAGAGGAAACAAGGTACTTCCCTCTCTTAAGAGTGATAGAAGTTAAGTTCACAGAACTCCAAAGATCCAGGTGTCTTGTTAAGCTCTGTCTTTTGGAGACAGCTCTCAAATTCTTATTGTCTAGTAAAATCACTGGCTTTTCTGTCTTGCTTTTCACTGCAATGTCTGAAAAGTATTTGAATATGGGAATCATTTCACGCATCACTCAGATGCAGCTGGAATGAAAGATTTGGGTTCTTTTCTGTTGGAATCCTTTCCTACCTGTCATCTTTCATTTTTATTTTTTTTTTCAGAATAGACTACATAATGCTTTTGAATGGTTTTTGATAGTAAACGATTCTGTTGAACTTATGGGTAGATTAGAAGTGGTTATAAAATGCTTTCCATTCAGATCATTGGTACAATTGCCATTTGGCAATTTGTCAGCTGAACATCTGTCTATGAAACCACATCAGCATACAATTTTCTTTAGTCATCTGATCCAAGAGATGCAAGTGGAAACCTCTCTTCACAATGAAAGGATATTTGGGAGTCTTCTATTTCTATCAGCAAAGTACTTAGTACAAGCTCAACTTAATCTTTATAATCAGTATAATAGCAGCTGCTTAGAATGCTATGCTGAATCAGTTCCTTCCTTCTTTCAGCCCATCTTTCTCTTTGAAATGCAAACACCATCAGAGATTAAACTGCAGAAATGCAGATAGGCTTGTAAGATTTATTCAGCACAAATCATGCAAATATTTTTTGCAGTATTTGCCCTGATTTGTAGTTAATTTGGTTCCTCCAGATGAAGAGCAATGTTAGTTTTCAGCAGTCCCCTGCATTGCCCTTTTTCATTGGCATCAGGTTCCTTCATTGTCATGTCAGGCATGGTACAGTTTGTGCAGGATAAGGATGGTGTTTATCACAGCAGGCCAGGCTTCCATGAAATCTAGTGGAGGGACAATTAGATGAGTCAAGGGAGATCTGACCACACTTTTCTCAACCCAGTTCTCACATGTGTTTCAGTTAATTTGAGACTTTGATGAGTGAAGATTAGATGTAAGCTTCACAGCCAGTGCATATTACTTCCATCAGACTCATTCTTTAAGAAGGAATGGTTCAGGCAAAGGTCTACATGATCCAGAAAGGAATTTGATTAACATTTTTCAAACTTTGTAAGTTCTGACCTCTTGCTAACAACTGGTTTGTTGGGTTTTTTTCCCTCACTGTTTATTTTGTTCTTCATCCTGTGGCTCAGCAAATTCTGTGTCAATTCTTAAACCTTGTCTGATCAATGAACAAGGTGCAATATAATTTAAGTTTTGTATCTGTCATTAAATTTGAATGTCAGCTACCAAATATTCCCCTCACAGCAAATTAGGCATCACTTTGCCTAAGAAAGCATGAACAAAGCCCCGTTTCTCTCCTATATTTAAAAATCAATCCTGAAGGTAGCATTTGTGTGTACAGGCAGTATTTCATGTTTCAAAACATTGTTATGGAACTCCAAGATAGTTCCAGCTAATTTAGTAAATCCTAATTTAATTTCACAACCACCTGTTTTATTAATCTCAATTCATCCCCTTTTCTTTCTACTTGGATGTGTACCTTGTTACACACGGTGCAATGAAACAGAAGAAACAGGGTTACAATCAGAAAGAGTAAGTGCTGGTGTACTAGATATTCCTACCATAGCAGCCAAGGGAAATGCAGTTCAATTTTGTTGAGATTCTAGACAGGTACATGACAGAAACTGCTCCAAATGAAATGTTCATTGCTCCCTACATGGCTTCATGAGAAATACATGCATACAACAAATATCTGTCACACTAATCTATGGTGATTTATATAGGTGATGTTGCAGCTACAGTGCTTGGGACTTCCAAATCCTCAGGTAACAAAAAATAAAAAAGGAGAAAAAAAAAAGGAAAAAAAGAAGGTCTTGGGAATGAAGAGGAGTATTTTTGCATTAACTTCATTAAAGACAAAACTGATGAAAGAACAATTTCATTAAATTCATCAATGACCTGATTTGTGTATTTGACAAAATCATGTGAATGGAAAAACCAAACCAAACCAAACCAAAACCAAAACCCAACACAACAGCTTTTTATTTGTGGCAGGAAAATGTCACTGACTTTTTTGTGTGTGTTTTTGTTTGTTGGATTGGTTGCTTTGCATTGGTTTTGGTGGTGTTGGGGGTTGGGGTGGTTTTTATGAAATGCTTGCTTTGTTTTGACATTGCATTTCAGAGTTTCCTCACCAGCACCTGACTGACTCAACCTGTGGTCTTAGTGCACACTAAATGATCTGCCTGAGTGTTAGTGCTTTGCAATAAAGGAAAAGTTTTTGTTTTGTTTTGTTTTGTTTTGTTTTTTCTAGAAGACAAAGAAATCCCTTTCAAGCTAAGTAAAACAGTGATGTTGGTACATGTTCGGCATCACTACCACTTTTACCAATGTTCCTCTCCACTGGCCTGTCCTCTTCCTTCATGCAGTGATGCTGCAGCCGTGACCTAGACCCTTTACCACTATCCAGGCCTTTGCTAGTGCAGGTGGTTCTAAATGTGGAAAATTTCTGCCTATGACAATGGAGCACTAGAATAGGCTGCCCAGAGAGGTTGTGGAAACTCCTCTTGAGACTGTTAAAACCTGCCTTGGTATGTTCCTCTGCAGCATGCCTTAGGTAATCCTGCTTTTGCAGGAGGGTTGGACTCAATCTCTTAAGGTCCCTTCCAAGCCCTAACATTCTGTGATTTTGTGGTTCTGTGATGCTGGTAGACCTGCAATCATGCTGTCACACTTAGATCCTGGCGCACAGTCAAGGATGTGTCTGCTTGTCTCAGATGCAGGAGGAATGTTTTGACTTTTTTTCTGTCTTGGTTTAATCAAACCAGCAAGAAAGCATGTACTCTTATATGCCAACAGAAAATGTCTGGGAAGATAGCAGAGGCAGGCAAACAGAGAGTTATGCCTCTGGCTGGCTGCCTGCCAGCTCCTAACAATTTATGCCTTGGAATTTTCCAACTGAGAGATCAAGCCTGTGTGTTACAAGCCCTGAACTAGTTACTCTCTCCAGCTATATGCTCGCTCACTGAGATGTTATCAGGCAGCTGGCACCTTGATGAGATATTAGTGAGGAATCACCTCACTCTGGAACTTTTCACCCTAGTGGCTTTCATTTATGCCCTTTCTGCTCAGGAGGGATTCTGCCTAAGTGTTTTTGTAAGAATATCTGTGATAACCTCATATTCCTGAGTAGTCAAGGCATAAGCCCAAGTCTCACAGTAAGGGTTTCTTTTAATCAGCTGTTTACATGAAGGAGTACAACTAAGTACAACATTGTTCTAGATAAGTCCCTCTGTAACTGGTGAAGATAATAACACATGTATTGCTAAGTATATAACAGGTGTGTTGCAATCTCTCAGTTCCTTCTGTCCTTCCAAATTCTTTCCAAATTCCCTCCTTCTTTCTGAATTTCTAAATTTCTTCCTCAATTCTTTCTTGAATTCCTGAATTCCATGGTATTCCATTTGCCCATCTAAATGTCCTTCCCTGCTTGGTTTAATCAGAAGGGAGACAGTGAAAGACAAGGTAAACAGAAAAGGAAAGGAGCCCAGTGACCTATGGAGACAATGAAGAAATGGTCTGGAAGCAAGCCAGGTTCAGGGTTATGGCAGTGAGACTCAGAGATATGCACCATCTGGAGGCAGTTCATGCAAGCCAAGCCAAGCATCACCTGGTCAAAGCTGTGGTCAACATCACTGATCACAAATGCCACTTGCTCTTTACTAAGAGCTAAGGCATCTGGAGGCTGGGCTGCAGTGTGCAGCAAGTGTCTCACCAAAGCTGGCCTGACAGGTTGTGTCAGCAGGGACTCCTGAAGCAGTCTGTGCTTCCCAGCCAGGACCTAAGTTCTGCTTGTTCACTCATCAGGACTACAAGAAGGCTTTCAAAGACTTCTCTCCTCCTTGTACATCCCCTGAGTTTCTCGCTTTTGTCTTTATTTTTGCCTCCTTATTTTTAATACTTGAATTTTTTTTATTTCCACGTTTCTTAAAGCTGAGGAAAAAAAATGAACAATGTAAAGTGTATTGTCTTTTCATGACCTTTGGCTTCTAGCATTAGAGTGCACTTTTGTGACCTTCTAGTCAACATTTACACTGATCTTTTGAGATTAATCCAGCTAAAACAGGATTCATTTTTTATGATATACTGCAAATCCGATAAAATTCACCCAGCAGATGAAATTGAGGTATACCCACAAGCTCCCTCCCAATTTACCAGGACTCATTTTACACAGCAGTGTCTCCAAGTCAGCATGTCTTCATTGTGACACATATTGTAAAATACTGGGGAAAATAAGACTGTTCCTATGCAAAAATGTTTTACAGGGTACTTATATAGCACATGCAGCAGGCTTGAAGTAAGCACTGCTTGGAAAACAGCTGTGAGTGAGATAAAGCCCATTATACCTATTCACCAGGGCATTTTGTTCTGTTTTTCTCTTTGAACAAAATACCTGCAGGTCACTGCATGACAATTTGTCTCACAGTGAATATTCCTGCACAGTGATTATGGCTCATAAGCCAGCTTGGATCTGTATCCTACGGGAGGGAATGTTTTTCATTGTTCTCTGCACTGCTCTTCTGCTCTTGATTGGAACAAGCTGCTGTCCCTGGGGTAATCCTTGGGCCATTGCCCATCACTGTGAGTGATGTCAACACATTTTTGAATGTGTGGCTATTAGCAGTCTTTCCAAAAAGGTCTGAAAAAAAACTCCTCACACCATATTGTGATTTGTTTGGTAGACATTCCCCCTCCCTTGCCTCCCTTGCTATTGGACAGAGTGATTTGATTGTTGGTTTTTTTTTTGGTGGCTTAAACAAGCAAACTATGTAAATTATTGCTTGCTGACCCCCATTAAGGCTTACAGCTGCTTGGAATATCTGATAACGCACTCCTTTCTCTGTAGTCAGTAGGAAAAGTAGATGAAGATTTGAATGAAAATCTAATTTTCCACTTCAAATTAAGGGTGGGTTTGGGTGGAGGGAGGCAGAAGAGATATATATGTTAGTCCTCCTTATGCTAGCACAAGTCCAAGGTACTGCTGGAGTTGAGGGGCTGCAGATTTCACCTTGGGAATTAAGTAATTGAATGAAGAATAGTTTGGCCCAATCTGTGGGAAGATAGAGGAGACTGGAAAACAGGCTCTCATTTTTGTTTAAAACAACTTTTTGAGCCACTCGTTGATTTGCTGAGCTTTTACCTGGGGATAAAGCAGTACCCTTCTCCACTTTGGAAAGTGTCCAGAAAGGCAGAATAATACTCTGGGTGTGCACAGGATGGTGTTTCCCCTCTACTGAGGCAGATGCAGTGAGCAGAGAGGATGCTGCATTCTGGTAAGCACCATGCAGCTGCAGTGCATGGGCACTGACTGTGGTAAAGGAGCAGCTCCTGTCACTCCTGAGGATTCAGGGGAACAGGGTGGGTTAAGAAAGGTGGTGGTAGAATTTACAAGCTAGGACTGCCTGCTGCTGAATTGTCCAGAGTATGGCTTGACATGAACCATATTTATAGCAGAAACCCTGAAAAGGACAGCTCTTGCATTATTTCCCATGGCTACTCTGCTAGGGGTGGGGAGGCTTAATGAAGATTAAGCAACCTACTTTAGAGCTGAAGGTGCTGTCAAGTATAATGTCAACTCTCACACTCTTCGTGACATTCTCCTGTTCTGTGTATATGAATTGGGGAATAACCATATCTAGCCTGATTTACAGCTCCAAATAAAGCTACAAAAGATAGTTCAGACCAGTCTTGTGTCCAAGATTGTCACAAATACGACATTCTCACTTACTCAATCCTGTGCAGATTCATACATAGACATTTTCATTTGTGTGTATTTAATTATGTACTGATACAAAATGTTGAGAGCTTTGACAGTAAACACTAAAATTTTGCAGCTGATGAATGATATTCAGTCACTCTTTAAGAATTTCTGATGGTGATAGCAGTCATATATGCATTTTTATAGCACTCTATAAACAAAAGTTTAAGAATAACTTATCTGGGTATTGTTTGATGAGGATATAGGATATAGAAGATGTGATCCCAAAGCACTGAATAATTTTCTAGTCACAAGTGCTTACTGTGGAATAAATGGGTAAGGATATGCACACAGTGCATCTTCAAGAAGATTGGGCTAAACCAAAGACATGAAACTATTTCAAATAAAAATAGCAACAAAACTTTGAAGCAGAGACTATACAATTCCAGGTTCTGAAGTATTTTCCATCGTGGTATTCTGATTTTACTTATCTGAACCAGTCTACTAAAAAATTGCCTCAACTGTGCTTATGCACAGTGTCTTGCCTTCTGTGACATTAGAGAGGGAGCCTCTGAAATTATTTTAAGTGTTTTAGAGGAATGTTTTGCAAATGAAGTAAGTAAGACCTTATCTGAATTGAGGTTTGAACTCTGACTAGATTACATCTCTACATGTATCACCAGATAACAATGAACATTATTGTATCTGACTGCTGCTACCTAACAACAGCAGGTTTCCCACAAGGGAGGTTGCAGTTTGCACCTGGAAGAATAGATATTATTAGAGGAAAGGATAAAGAAAATGGTAGAACCCATAAATTAGGCATATGTTTAATTTTTAAATAGGAATAATAAATTACAAACAATCATGGATAGATTAATTTATGCTTACTATCTTCCTCAAATGTGTAACCGACAGAGAGCAGCAGTCCAACCACTCCACTCCTATGAAGCCTTCAGCAAATGCCAGTCCAAATGCAAAACACAGAGTTTCTGCTAACAAAAGTTCTGCCAATTTGAGTACCCTGACTCTATCAAATGGTGTTGAACCCCGAAATGATTCTGCACAACAAAATGAAGATGTGAGTGAAGTCTGACTAAAGCCATTTATGTTGATTTTAATCAAGCTGGCATGGGTGAAATAAATGCCCCTATAAGTTTTGACAGTAACCAACAACCAATCCCAAACAGAAGTCTACAAGGAGATCTGTCAACAGATTGTCCCTGTCATGTTTAATAATGGTAGCTAAAACAAAACAGCTAGGTGTACCTTCCTGTGACATGGTCACAGTGATGTGTTGTTGTGTTTTTATATTCCTGATGTGGCAGCATTTTTCCAATCATAAATCAAGTGATGTCCAGCAGGCAAACTGTTGTGTAAGCCCTCATGTTATGATGTGAGAAAACGGTGATGTGACTTGGTGGGAACGGCCATTCTTTTCACAATCAACAGAAATGTATCCATCTGCCCATCTATCTACTATTTCACATAAAAAGATGGAAAAATGCAATATAAGATAAAGTATGGCAGAGTGTTTGAACATTTTTATATCTGCTTGTACCCTTCTACAATCTACTGGAATCTAAAATCTAATTTCCTGTAAAACTGTCCAGTTATTCAGATTATAGTTTTCATGCCATCATTACAGTAGACTTGTCCAAAGGAGCTATTCTTTTGTCTCTATCTGTAAATATATCTGTAAATATGAAGAATTAGGAATGGGCTAACCAGCCAGAAATGTGACTGGCAAAAGTAATATTGTAAGATATTATGCTTCATTTTATGGAACTTGTTCAAGAAACTGTGTCAGAAAATAAAAGTTGCATGTAGGCTTCAGCTGAGATAGCACACAGCTTTTTGGAGGAAATTTCATGTTTAAAATGCCCGGGTTTAGTTGTTGTTTATAACATTTATTTTAAGTTAGCATTCTTCATTAATTTTGCAAGTTATACCTTGGTGCTTGGCAAGTTGCCTTCTTACAGGATTCAATTCTAGAGAAAGCAAAGATTTGAAAAATAAAACCTTTGCAATGTGTTGTACATACATAGAGAATTCTGCTTCAGAAGAAACCAGAAGGTGTACAATTTTGCAACTTCTCTTATTCCTCATAGAGCAGGGGCTGACATCTGCATGATGCTGACTATTTCTGCAGTTTCCCAAGTTGCTTTCCTCTTTCAACTTCAGTACATTTAGCTGTCAAAAGTGTATGGGAGAAACCTTTGCACTGAGAGTCACGTTTCTTTTTTTTTTTTTCCATTTCTTTCAGTACAGGTATGCTTTTAGCCATGTGGAGCTTTCAACACTGTGTTCAGTTTTCTCAGAGATGCATAAAAGGTATTCACTACCATTTCACATAACTCAGAATGACACTTGAACTTTTCAAATGAGACCGAAAGTTCTGGAGAAAAGGGAAAGGATATCGTTCTCCCAGTTATTGTAGGTACATTAATGTATTTTTGTGTTGCATGGTTTTAAGTACAGTTGGGAACTGACTAATAGCTTTAGGGAACTAGCATAAACTTCACAGTTTTAAATTATGTTAGATGAATGGACTAAAAATATGTGGAATAGTGCAGACAATGAAGACAAACCTGAATTAAATTTAGCATCAGTAAATTTTACATACATTTTTTTCCAGGACAGCTTGCATTCTTCCAGAAAGCTATTTAACAAAAAGCTCAGTGTTGAAGCATTGTAAGGCATATATACTTTGATTTGAGGAACAAATTTTACCTTTACTTGTTTCACATACAAAAATTATTGAGTCCATTAGTTTTTTGAAGTCCTTCCAACTCTTGTTTCATCAGCTTTTACAGAAAAAGGATGATTTTGCGAACAATCCACTATTTCTCCTGGATAGTACTCAAATATTTCATATAGTCAATGAAAAATATGGCTGGAAATATTTTCTAGACGTAAAGTAGTCCAACCCCTACACTAAAGTAAAATTGTATATATAACTGTGCCATTTCAGAAAGATATTTGTGTAATCTGGTGTTTAAGATCTTTTAATCTGGTGTCTAAGGTCTCAAGGGATGGAGACTTGTATGCATGACCTTGAAGATGCATTTCACTTGTTTCCTGAAAGAAGATCCTGCTGTATGTTTTCTCATAACTCACTCTCTGAATTTCTCTCTTCAGACTAAATAATGCCAACTTTTGAATCTTTCCCTGTAAGTTTAGTTTTCTGATTATTTTTCATTCACATTGCATTCTTTTGGATTTTAAATCACCAGTATACTAATACAAATCACTAATATCTATACTGCATTAATTATAATTACTGGTTAAAATTACTGTTTTGTATATTAGTGTGTATGCTAATACTAATTATGTATGTGTGGAATGAAAAGAGAGGGTAGATTACTTTCTGTATCTTGTGAGACAAAGTTGACTTCAAACCTCTCTGCTTTTTTACCCTGGAGCTGTGACACTATTGATTTGTGTTCAGCTTTTGAAGCCACACAGCCCTGGTGTATAACTGAAGAACTGCTGTTATGCTTGTAGCTCCTCATCTTGCACCTCGATTGTCCTTGCCTACACTTCTATTCATTAAGACGTAGTTAGTTTTCGGAACCTTTTCTGTACTTTTTTTTGAGCTTTGTTTCAGTTCCTCCCTGCTTTTTCACTTTCCAGTCCTTTTGTCCTTGTTTTGGAACCCTGAATGAAGTGGTCAGAAGAATCTGTAAGGCAATATGAACCAAGCACTTCAGATATATAGAGTTTAAGAGCCTGAGATTGCTTTAAACAAGTATTTATGCTACCACTCAGAGCAGTATCAGAGATTGTACCTATAGGTGCACCAACTAGACAGTAGAACAGTCTGTACATCTGTACAGTTATCTGCACAGTTTAAATGTTTGAGCAGTTCTCTTCATATTTTTAGTCTGGATTTGATCCCAAAACATTTCCAGAGTTAACCCAAGCCCACAGGCAGCTTTCAGTCTTGTTCTAAACTGGACATTGAGAGGATTGAGAGCAGTGATGGAGATGGACTTAAGGGTGTTGATTAACAAAAAGCTCAAAATGATCTGCATGTGCCTGCAGGCCAGAAAGCCAACTGTATCCTGGGCTGCATCAAAAAAGACATGGCCAACAGGTTGAGAGACATCATTCACTCCCTCTAC
This sequence comes from Colaptes auratus, assembly GCA_015227895.2. NCBI lineage: Eukaryota > Metazoa > Chordata > Aves > Piciformes > Picidae > Colaptes > Colaptes auratus. The sequence goes on along the minus strand of CM026897.1, from coordinate 69,240,081 downwards.
TCTTCTGAGGCTGCACCTGGAGTACCGTGTTCAGCTCTGGGGCCCCAAACATGAGAAAGGCATTGACCTGTTGGAGCGAATCCAGACAAAGCTTACAAAAACAGTCAGAGGGCTGGAAAACCTCTCCTGTGGAAATAGGCTGTGTGAATGGAATTGTTCGGCCTGGAGAAGGTTCTTGGAAGACCTTATAGCAGCTTTCCAGTATGTAAAGGTGCCTATAAGAAAGCTGAAGAATTATTTTGTATAAGGGCTTGTAGTAATAGAACAAGAGGAGTTGGCTTTAAACTGAAAGAGGGTAGATTTAAATTAGATGTAAGTGCCTCCAACTCTCAGCTGAAACACTGCCCAGTGAGGTTGTGAATGTCCCTGGCAGTGTTCAAGGACAGGTTGGGTGAGGCTTTGAGCAACCTGGTCTAGTGGAATCTTGTTGAATCATAGAATCATAGAATGGACCAAGCTGGAAGGGACTTCCAAAGGTCATCTAGTCCAACGTCCCCACAGTCAGCAGGGACATCCCCAACTACACCAGGCATCCCAGGGCCTCATCAAGTCTTACCTTGAATATCTCCAGGGAAGGGGCCTCAACTACCTCCCCAGGCAACCTGTTCCAGTGTTCCACCACCCTTGCAGTAAAGAACTTCTTCCTGATATCCAATCTAAATCTGCCTTTCTCTAGTTTGAAGCCATTGCCCCTCATCCTGTCACTGCAGTCCCTTGTAAAGAGTCTCTCTCCATCCTTCCTGTAGGCCCCCTTCAGGTATCGGAAGGCTGCTATTAGGTCTCCCCAGAGGCTCCTCTTCTCCAGCCTGAACAGCCTCAGCTTTCCTCACCAGGGTCCTTCATAGCAGAGGAGCTCCAATCCCCTGATCATTTTTGTGGCCCTCATTTGGATCCATCAGATCCACATTCTTCCTATATTGAGAGTTCCAGAGATGTACACAGTACTCCAGATGAGGTCTCACTAGAGCAAAATGGTACAATGGATGAAGACTTTTCTAGATAAAGGATGTAGAAAATGCCATTGGACTACCAATACCTTTCTAGGGTTAACATTATTTCTGTGCTTGAAAAAAAAGACATTTCTCAATGAAGAGAACTGTATTTCTCAGTTGGAGCAGGACATGGTAGTTCAAAGCAAATTTCTGCACACATTCTGATAGAGGTCACTCATACATGTACCATGGATATGGATTTCACAAAAACCTCTGGCAAAACAGGATTCCTTAAGTGAAGTGTCCAAATCTAGTTGTTTGATGTCTATGCACCTGCACACAGTTAAATGAGACCAAATGAATAATGATATGAAACATAAGTAGACATCCCTGTGTTTAAATCCACAGAGAAATAAATAGTTTTGTACTAATGCATTTATGATTTATAATTGTAAGCCCACCAAACAGTTCTGCCTATTTAAATTTAAGCTCAGAAAAGTCCCATTTATATGCAAGGTTTTGATTTTCATATTTAGAATTGAGCTGAGGTTTGAGAACTTGAGTGGTGTGAGGTCTATTTCTATAATTTTTTTCCTTTGCATGGCTATTTTTCTTCTGTTCTGTTCTTTTTTTAAATACAATGGCTCAGCTGAAGGGAATCCCTTGAGGCTAAATTCTTCTAATGGTTAGGGAGGAACTGCCCTTTCTTGCTCTGTGTGTGGGTGCTTGAATAGTCAAGTGGACCAGAGAAGTGTTGCCATCTGAGTTTTATGTCTTCCTTTCTTGGTATTTCCTTTGACTGACACTAAACCTCCCTAAGTGTTTGCAGGTTTATGACCATCAACTGTTAGTGGACTTTGAGGCAAAGCTCTAGTAAAAGCAGAATGATGACAAGCTTAGTGTGAGACAATATAAAGATGTTGTAATGTGAAATAATAGATATTCCTATCCTTGTCATGGGACCTATGACAAAACCAACAGTTGTTTTGATTGCTTGTCCATTTCTCACCAGTCTATCACTGCACTTTGTACTTCTTATGATTTTATGTGTATTTGCTTAACTTCTCAGTGGTCATAGCCTTTCACATGTCAGTCCCTGAGGAGGAGTATGTGAATCCATTTCTTTCCTTTCAGCAATTAGTTAATCTGCTCATTCTGTAAGCTGCACTTGGTGGGCAGGTGCCCGTTGCACCTCAGATCTGGGGGCATCTTTGTGAGTTAATTCCTTAACAAATGGCCATGATGAGCTGCTTTGAAAAATGTGAGAGAATCTAGGACTGATAATGATGAAGAGTTCTGGTGTCTTAATGATTCTTCTCTGGTACTCTGGTAATTGACCTAGATGTGATACAGTGTATCAGACAGGCATTTTTATGGCAAGGATGTGTAATCATTAACAATCTTTCTGCTAGTGCCAAGCCACCCAGCAATCATCCTCTCTTGATCTCAGTTGAACTGTTTAACCCCTCATTTAACACTGCAGCAAGAACCTGAACAGGACTAAGACAGCTAAACTCTATGACTAATTCCCTTCCCTTCCCCACCCTTCTCTTCTCTTCTCTTCCTAATTTTGCACAAATATCTTAGGACGCACCGCTAAGGTGGAGGCAGTTTAGAGGTCATCTTGCAGGATCCCTCTGTAATTTCTAGAGTCCATCTCTAGAGCTGTTTTCAGTCCAAAAGTTAGGAAGGAGATGTGGTTTTTCTTCTGAACATTCCTGTGAGTGAAATTAAGACACAAACAGGGTCATTTATCAAGACAAGACTATTTATTAAAGAGAGAGAGGATGGAACAAACAAAACAGATAGAAAGAAAAGGGAGAGAGAGGGAGAGAAAGAATGGAGAATAAGAGAGACATAGAAGCGTTATCACCCCATGGTCCTTCTTTGGTGGTGGTGGGGAGAGACACCCTGAGCTGCTTCTTTAAGCCTTAGATGTCACCAGTGCTGTTCCCCTCAGTAACATGATATAGTTCAGGGTTTTTATGCTGTTCCTGGTTCATTTCTTGTATCTCCACCTGGCCCACACCCTAGTCACATTACAATGCATATGTGACTTCCAGGTGTGCCATCTCTGTGGGCTGAGCTGACATATCAGGTGGGTTGTTCAAAATGATCTTATCTTTGTTGAGACACTTCTCCATTCTTTAATGGAATCATCACCTCCCCAGGTTCAAGAGCGGCCTCTCTCATGACCTCTTGGCTTCAACAAGGACAAGAGAAGAGAAAAAAAAGGAGGAAAGAAAAGAAAAGGTTTCAAGAAAAATAAAGAAGTTTTATATAATTTTTACAATAGACATAGGTTTTGATTGACTAATGCCACGAATCTGTTCTACACCATCAGTAGACAGAAACTGCATACTGGACATTACACATTGAATCAGTTGTATATAACATATTTATACAAGGCAAAAAGAGTAACAGTAATAAACCACATAACAAATAGAACAAAATTTGTTTTGCCCATGGTCCTCCTGGAAGCCAGAACAAGTCCACATCCTACCTGGGACAGATTCTCTATTGGCCCGAGAGAGGCAAAAGAATGGTTCTCACACAAATGGATTGGATAATGATGGAAAGTTAAAATGGAAAAGGAATTGGTATTCTTCAAGACTACAGAGCATAGTAATAAAGATATCCCAAAGTATACAGAGTTGTCTTGCACCACACCCCAAAAGCCCCCAACACTTCCTTCTCCCCACCTGAAGGTACACCCAAACCCCCCAGGGCTCTTTCTCCACCCCACGCTCCCCCCTAGCCACTGCTAGGCTAGTCTCAGGCTGGCCAGGTCTGAAACTGTCCCCCCCACTTCTTATCCTGGCCTGTTTAGGCCTCAGAGGCCTGAGATACTCCCCCATCATTATACAATAGGGAAGCATCTCCCACAGGAGAGAGGGAGTGACTTTGCAGAAGGATTTATAGGCAAAATTTGCTTGATTTATTGTCTGCTCAAGTCGGAATTGCAAAAATGAAAGTGTTTTGGCTTTTAGAGCATCTGTTTTTTAAATTTTTGGGGTCCTTATCTATAAGTATGTTCTAGGATTGATTTTCGATCACTTAGGCAGATATTTGATGTATAAATTGTATTTATGGTTTAAGTATAAGATTCAGCTTCTCTATGACCGGTGCCTGGGATTCTTTTGGCTTAATAGATACAGGAATGTGACCTGTACCCATAGAGATAAAGGAGTTTAAGATCCCAGTTGGTGAAAGGGTCATTTTAAGTGATGGCTGGGATCCAAAGGTGATTTATTTTATGTGTGCAATCCTGCTGTTGGTGATAAGCAATGCGTACTTGTTATATACGCTGTACCGGGAGAGAAAGGTGTCTAAAGCCTTCTTTGTAATTAGGCATAGACCCAAGAGGAGAAAGAACAGCTCTAACTCAACCCCCAGAAATATCTAGTGATGAGGAGAATGGAGAATCTGTATCAGTTAAAGACAAAGCTAAAAAGTCCATCGGAAAGGCTGCTCTGAACGGTGCTGTTGGTGGTTCTGGCAATCAGCCAGCGGCAGCGCCTAACATGGCGGCTCCCCACATCCTCGGCAGCCATTAGCAAGGCAAAGCCATTTCCTCCTTCTTCTTCAGCAGGACCGGAAGTGTCCTCCACAGCAGCTGATCCATCTCAGAACCTGTCAGCTTCTGTTAAGCCAGCTGTAAATTCAAACACAGCTCCAGTTAAGCAGGTAGCTGTTTTAAAGACGAGAGGTGGAAAGACCAAAGCTGATTCAGAAGCTGATGCTGGTGAGGGAACTTCTGCTTTAAGAGACCCTGCTGAGGAGGAGGAGAAAGTTTGTCTTAAAGATATAGCTGAGTTGTTGAGATCATCACTGGATGGAGATGCAGGGCAAATTGCTGATAGCAGAACAACTAGAGGTGGTACTCCTGACCTTAAAGAGATTCTTAGGAGAGTGACAGTAAGATTAATGGGGCAACAAGTTCAGGAAGAGCAGGCAGAGGAAGAGGAGGAGACAGATGATATTCTGGACTGTTTGTCACCAAGGGAAGAGCTGAGAAATGTGCATAAAGATTATATCAGAGCAGATAAGGAGGCAATTCTAGCTTGGCTTGGTAGATGTTATGATACAGGTGCTCCAGCTCTAATAGTGGGAGACAAGTCAGCAGCTCAACTAGGAACTCTTTCAAAGGATAATGGAATAGATAGGCATCTAGGCAGGACTCTTGGTAAGGTTACTCTGTGGATACGCCTTTTAATGGCAACTCTCATGAGATATCCTTCCCCGAGATGATCTCCCATGGAATCCTAAGCCCTGGACTACCATAGAGGAAGGAATTAAGCGTCTGAGAGAATTTGCTGTCAGAGAGGTACTCTATGGTGGCCATGAGACTCTGAATCCTGATGAAATTCCTGTAGGAACTGGTCTTGCTAAAAAGCTCATCAAACTTGCTCCTCCTAATTATGAAAAATACTCTGGCAAGCTGAATTGTGGCAAGAAATTATGGTGGAGCTCCTCCTACGGTTGGCCAATTCACTGATCAAATGAGACAATTGGAGGATAGCATGACACGTGTTTCTTTGGTTTCAGCCATTGAAACGCTGTCTGGAAAAATTGAGAATTGCATGAAAGAGATGAAGGATGAATTTAAAAATACCATCTCCCAGTTGACACAAGGAAATAATTCCAATTCTTCCTCCAGATGGATACAGGTTTCCTCTGTGAGGAATAGATGTCCTCCAAGGATGTCATTCCAAAACATGTCATTCCAAAATAGAGCAAACCAAAACAGACCACCAAGGCAGTCACGTGGGAGTATTTGGATAACTCTGCATGATCAGTTTGGTGAGAACATGAACAGATGGGATGGTCAACCAACTTCTAAACTTTTCAGGAGACTGAGGGAACTGCAGAGTGGCAGAACCCGAGGTAGCAATACCAGAAGGGTAGCTGTTACTTCTACAGTTTCCCAGGACAACTCTAATAGCTCCAACAGTGGCTCCAGTTCTAACACTGCACCATGTGCTCATTGCACATGTGGGCATGTTCCCCCTAACTAGGGGTGCCCTGCCTCCCGCCAGGGGGAGGAGAGGGGTAACAGAGATAACAGAATCTATTGGGATGTGTACATCCAGTGGCCTGGCACTTCACAATTTCAGAAGTACAGGGCCTTGGTTGACACAGGGGCTCAGTGCACCATAATGCCATCAAATTATCAGGGATCGGAAGCTATAACTATTCTGGGAGTCACTGGTGGATCTCAAGAGTTAACTAAGGTGGAGGTTGATATAAGTTTAACTGGTAAACAGTGGAGGAAGCATACAGTTGTGACCGGACCTGACGCACCTTGTATTCTGGGAATTGATTTTCTGAGAGAAGGGAATTTCAAAGACCCTAAAGGTTACAAATGGGCTTTTGGAGTAGCATCTGTAGAAGTTGATGGACAAAAACTGAAGCTTTCTGTTAGACCTGAGCTTTCTGATGAATCTGCAGTTGTGGGACAACACAAGATTGAGGACATTAAATTGCCGGTTGCTTCTCAGACTATGCATCACAGACAATACAGAACCAACCCTGACTCTTGGTTGCCCATTCAGAATCTGATTCGTCAGTTGGAGAGTCAGAAAGTCATCAGCAAAACTCATTCCCCTTTCAACAGTCCAGTGTGGCCTGTGCGAAAGCAGAATGGAGACTGGCGTCTGACAGTCGACTACCGAGCCCTGAATGAAGTAACTCCACCTATGAGTGCAGCAGTACCAGACGTGATGGAACTCCAATATGAGCTGGAATCCAAAGAGGCCAAATGGTATGCTACCATAGACATTGCTAATGCCTTCTTCTCTCTTCCCATAGCAGAGGAATGCAGGCCTCAGTTTGCTTTCACCTGGAGAGGAATCCAGTACACTTTCAACAGATTGCCAATGGGCTGGATCCACAGCTCCAGCATCTGTCATGCGGTGATCCATGATGCTCTGGAGAAAGGTGGTGCTCCAGAACACATCCAGTTCATCGATGATATCATCGTCTGGGGTAAAACTGCTGAGGAAGTCTTCGAGAAAGGTAACAAAATCATTGACATTCTTCTGAATGCAGGTTTCACCATCAAGCGAGACAAGGTGAAAGGACCTACCAGAGAGATCCAGTTTCTGGGAGTGCGGTGGCAGGATGGACGCCGACACATTCCAGTGGATGTGGTAAATAGAGTCTCTACCATGGCAAATACCATGAACAAGCAAGAAACTCTACGTTTCTTGGGGATAGTGGGATTTTGGAGACTGCACATTCCTGGATACAGTCAGATTGTGAAACCTCTGTATGATATCACGTGAAAGAGAAACAATTTCCACTGGGGACCTGAACAACAAGCAGCCTTTGACCAGATAAAGCAAGAGGTGGTTCAAGCAATGGGTCTGGGACCTGTCCGAGATGGTCCAGACATTAAGAACATTTTGTACATGGCTGCAAGTGACAATGGTCCAACCTGGTGCTTGTGGCAAAGAGCTCCAGGTGAGACACGTGGACGACCTCTTGGTTTCTGGAGTTGAAGTTACAGAGGTTCAGAGGCTAATTATACTCCAACAGAGAAAGAGATTCTAGCTGCCTATGAAGGAGTAAAAGCAGCTTCCAAAGTGATTGGAACTGAATCACAACTTCTCTTAGCTCCCAGATTACCAGTTTTGAATTGGATATTCAAAGGCAAGGGTTCCACACCACATCATGCAACAGATGCCACATGGTCTAAGTGGATGGCTCTGATAACACAGAGAGCTCGAATGGGAAATCTTGAAAGACCTGGTCTGGTGGAGGTGATCTCAAGTTGGCCTGAAGGTACCAGCTGTACTAAACCTCCAGAGGAGAGAGTAACTCGTGCTGAGGAAGCTCCTCCTTACAATGACCTTTCTGATGATGAAAAGAAATATGCTTTGTTCACAGACGGTTCCTGTTGTCTTGTCGGGAACAAGCGAAGGTGGAAGTCTGCAGTGTGGAGTCAAACACGCCGAGTTGCAGAGGCAAAGGATGGAGAAGGAGAATCCAGTCAGTTTGCAGAGGTAAAAGCTGTCCAGCTAGCTCTCGACGTAGCTGAACGTGAGAGGTGGCCAAAGCTTTATCTCTACACCGACTCATGGATGGTAGCCAATGCTCTGTGGGGTTGGCTAAAGAACTGGAAGAAGAGTGGTTGGCAGAGAAAAGGAAAGCCTATTTGGGCAGCTGACCTGTGGCAGGACATTGCTGATCAAATGGACAGAATTCCAGTGAAGGTGAGACACATTGATACTCACATCCCTAAGAGCAAAGCTACTGAGGAACAGCAACACAACCATCAGGCAGATCTAGCTGCAAGAGTTTCTCAAGTAGACATGGACTCTGATCTTGATCTCGACTGGAAACACCGAGGTGAGATATTCTTAGCTCGGTGGGCTCACGATTCCTCAGGACATCAAGGCAGAGATGCAACCTACCAGTGGGCACGTGACAGATCCATAGACATTTCCATGGATGCTATCACACAAGTCATCCATGACTGTGACATTTGTGCTGCTATTAAGCAGGCAAAGAGAATTAAGCCCTTATGGTACGGTGACAAATGGTCCAAGTACAAGTATGGTGAAGCTTGGCAGATTGACTACATGACTCTACCACGTTCTCGTTCTGGTAAGCAGTATGTGCTTACTATGGTAGAGGCAAACACTGGATGGTTGGAAACTTATCCAGTTCCACATGCAACTGCACACAACACCATTCTTGGTCTGGAGAGACAAATCCTGTGGAGACACGGAACTCCAGAGAGGATTGAGTCAGACAATGGAACTCACTTCAAAAACAACCTTGTAAAGAGATGGGCAAAAGAGCACGGCATTGAGTGGATATTCCACATTCCCTACTATGCACCAGCTGCAGGGAAGATTGAACGCTACAATGGTTTGTTGAAGACCACTCTTAAAGCCATGGGGGGTGGATCTTTGAAAAACTGAGAAAAACATTTAGCACAAGCAACCTGGCTGGTAAATAGTAGAGGTTCAGTGAACTGAGCTGGACCAGCACACTCAGATATGCTGCAGAAAGTGGAAGGTGATAGAGTTCCTGTTGTTAGAGAAAAGAATCTGTTAGGTAAAACTCTTTGGGTATTTTCTCCCTCAGGAGAGGCTAAACCTGTCTGAGGGGTGGTTTCAGCTGAACGTCCAGGTCACACTTACTGGGTAATGCAAGAGAATGGTGAAATTCAGTGTATTCCACAAAGAAATTTAACTTTAGCTGAAAGAGTTTAATTTCAGAGTGTTGTACAGCTACATCACGCACAAAGGAAGAATCCATGAGGAATCCACAGTGCACGAACCCTGAGAATCCTGAGAGCCCTGAGTCAACTGAGAGTCCCTGTTTCCTTGCTTCCCCATTTCCCTTTTCTTCGCTTCATCTGCGAAGAGACAAACTGTTTTCCATTTTTCTTGTTTCCTGACTTTCTTAGACTTCTGAATTATCTACACCTGGGGATAGCTGGAATGGGCTACGAACTTTACTTACAAATTGTAGATATTGTTTCAGATTGGACGGACAGTATGAACAGCCAATGAAATTGTTTAGAAGAGGTGGATTGTGACCGGTTTAGGCTGTGCCTTTAAGAAAGAGACAGTTGCTGAACACTCTGGCTGAATGTTTTTGATATTTAAACAAAAACAAGATAGTCTAAATTAATTTCATTGGTGGATTGGTGGAGTGCAGCTTTGGGTTTGGGTTCTGTTAGTTCAGTCTGGGTTCAGGCTGTGTTGAGTTCTGTACTTTTTCTCTCTCTGAAGCAGCAGCTTTGCTGGACAGGAGCAACCTTGAATTAACAAAGCTAACCAGATAAGAAAACTAATTCTTGCACAGACTTTGAGCTAACAGAATTTTTCTCCTTAATTGCCTTTCTCTCTCTCTCTCTAACCCTTTTTGGGAAAAAGGGGAGGTAGGGAGGGAGAGAGGGGGGTTCGGGGCACCCCCCTGGCCAGCTGGAGGGAAAAGGCTCTTTCTGCATTGTGTTCATTGCTGTGTATTTCTGTATATATTGTAAATACTGTATATTTGTGTACATATTCATTGCATTCCATTTATGCCTGTAAATATAGCTTTCATCTGCTTTTCCGACTGAGTTAGCTGTGGTTTCTTTGTGTGTGGGGGGGGAACTTTCTCACCCCACCACAATAGGGTACAGGATTTATAGGTATGAAATACACTGTTTCCTGTGTCCACTGGAAGTGTAACTTACGTGGTAGCCCAGCAGGCACCCAGCCTAAACTACTGCTGCTCTGTTTCTTGTTTACAAGTACAGTAATAAGTATGACAAGGAAATACGTAATTAAAAGAAAACAGGTGTTTCTGATAGCAGCAACAATGAAAATTGAAAGCAAAGTAACTCCTTCAAAAACTTTCAGGGTGACAAGGAATTCTGGTGAAGAGAATTTAGCTAAAAAATTCCTCTTCACTTCTTTGGGCTGGCAGACCCTAGCAGTCAGAACATGTTCCCACACAGTTCAATGCAAAGCCAAAAAAAATGAAGGAGTGGTATTTGGGATTTTTAACATGGACTGCTGAAAACTGGAACTAAGTGGCTTCAAAAATGGCTGAGGTATGGTGGGTAATTTATATGGACAAACTTTCCCAGAGTCATGCTGTAGTCAGCAGTTATGGTCTTGATTGACTCTCCATTAGGCATGGTGAGGTGGAATTAGGACTATAAACCAAGACTAGCACTAGCCTATTGTGTTTAATCCTGCTGTCCACATCCATAATGGATTTTGGAAAATCTGAGGGAGTGTAAGAAAGAATTTCAGGAATTATTTGAGGATGGGAAATTTTGCCTTGCAGTGAGAAATTTTAAGAACCTAAACCTTCTTCCTTCCTTCAGAGACATTAAAAGGTGACATAATTATAACATGCAGGTACCTACACAGGGAAGAGATTCCTGGTACAAAATTATCTTAAACCTGCAAATGTCAGAGTGCCAGCCAATGTTTGGAAGCTGAAGATACCCACATTTAGCTTAGTAAAAAGAAGGATATTTGTGGTTCAGGGTTTTATAATTTTTAAAAAATTGGTTTGATTTAATTTAATTTTAATATTTTTGGGTTTTGAGGCTTTTGTACAGACAAGATAATTAACTGTTAGAATGAGTTACCTTAGGGGCATGGGCAATTCTCCAATCTTTAAATCAAGATTAGTATCTTTTAGAATAAGATGCGTTATAGCTCATACAAAATTCTTGTCTGATGCACAAATGGCTGAGTGAGGCTCTTGGTAAAGCAAGATGGTCTTGGAGATCTCTTCTGACCTTGCTAAAAATATTAATGCTTGCATGCAGTGAGCATATATCCTGCTGTATGATACTAATTTCTAAGAAGCTGATGATTGTTCTTTTGTCTATATAGGGTACAAATACAAAGTTTGGAGCATCTTGAGTTATTTTGCCTTGAAAGCAATTGCTAAATTGCTAAATTAATCTAGTTAACCTAGGCTTAGTTAATATAAGGTGGACCTCAGGAGTTCCTTCTTCAAATTACCTGTGAACTAACATTACAAAAGGAGCAAAGGAACATATCACTAGCTCTTATTGCCATGGGCATAGGGTGGAATTGAGCAGAAGTGGCTAAGGTGTATTTGTGCAATACTGATAATATCTGGTTTCTATACTCAAAGTGTTCCCTCCCAAACATGATTTTGCTATGGTATGCTATTTCAGAGAATGATAATCTCACTGAATAATACCCAAGAGTTGTTTTGAAGTCCAGAGCTGTAAAAAGTGCCGAGAGAAGCACCTCACTTTGACTGCTTGTTTATGAAAAGCTGTGTAGATGGGAAGAGAAATCTCATGTCAGGCAAAGAAGTAACAGAACATCAAGTTCTTTGAAACAAGAGTTTTATTTATAAAGCAGACAGACAGATCTTTCGTTTGCTGAAGAGGTAGTGGTGCTCATAACTTAAAGAATGATGCTGACATAGGCATTCCCTGAGGTTGGATATCCATTTGGTCCTGTAGACAGATGTGAGAGAAGCAGAAGAGAGGTATGAAGGTTTTCTTTAAGGAACACCATATGCTTCTATTATCTTCTTTGGCCTCTATATTTAATAGTCACCCTGCCAGCATCAGCTGCCAAGCTCACAAAGAATATAGATGTTTTGTGAACCAGGAAGAGAGAGAGCCTTATGTCTGATCTATTGTGTTTCACTTTACAGTTCCAGATAAGCAACAACAACAAAAACAAACAAACAACCAAAACCAACAACAACAAACACCCACCAAAAAACCCCCACCATGGCTATTTGAAAACCTAGCTCTAGGCAGTGTTGTTAACCAGTGCTAATAGAACACAGTGGTTTTGTTTCTTGTGGAGTTGTATACACGTGTGTTTTGTATACCTTCAAAAGCTGTTAGGGTAGTGTTTGTGTTACTGTTAGACCTTCAGCAGTGTAAGCCTTCCAGCCTTGGACGATGCTCAAGAACAGAAGGCTCATCATGAAACCCTCATCTCTACCTCATAAAAAAGATCACTAGGAAACAGAACAGGATCTTGATCCAGATTGTAGTGGTGTCAGCATGATTGATGGCATTTGCTTTAAGGACAAGAACTGGATTATAAGAAAGTTGGGGGGTGGGGTGGGAGGGAAGAAAGGAAAAAAAAGAAGATGAATAACCTAATTCTTGGTTCTTGAATTGGACTAGATTATAAGTAGGATTTTTTGAGTCTTTCCTTCACAGGCTGTCAGGGTTTTGTCAAGTAAATGAGCAGAAAGACTTGCGCACTGTACTCTCCTGTGGGTACCAGGCTGTGCATTTATTTTGTAATCTGGAGTTGTGGGCATACTTTGCTTCACTTCCTCTGAAGCAAGAAGCAACAGGGTAAGAGCAGGTCAGCATATAACTATATTCCCCAATTGAGTTTTTACTGTTGACCCTGCTGAGCTCGATGAAAAGCATGCTGCTTGTGCTGTTTCACAGCAGCCTCTGCAATAATTAGATTCATGCTATTTGCTAAATAAGTATCAGGCCCTGGTGCCTCCTGGCTGCTGGGATCTTCCTTGCTCTCCTCTCTGCTCCACTTTGCTTTCCCTCCACTACAGCCTACAAAGCTGAAAAAATGAGCCAACAAGTGACTTATGAACCCAGCCTTATAAGCAGTTCTGAGTGAGAAGAGCTCCTTCCTCTGCTACATTCTGCAACTTTATCATCTCTGAGCAGAAAATCTTATCCCTGTGCGATAGCAGCAGGACACATTAGCCTGCAGGGTCTACTCTGCTGATTTTCACTAACTCAGCTCCATGGTGCCAGTGGAGCAACAAAAATCCTTGGTGCATGCAGTGAGACTTCCCACTTGATGAGATGCTGCTCTGTAAAATGAAGGGAGACAGGATCTGTTTCTGGCAACTTTAATTTTAATGATGCTGTAAAGCTGCTGCATCCCTGCTCCACTGCACTGAACAGCAACTGGTGCATGCATAAGCAAAATTTATCTAATGTTTAAACATGCCATGGTATGGAAACAGCGTAGTGATTCACAAGCCCTGCTGCTAAACTTGTTCCCTTTTCCTACCTAAGTCTGCTGGTTTTCTGATGTAGTTTACCTTCTGTTTCTTTGGGTATAATGGTGTCAGCTTCTAAATATCATGACTGAGAGTATACTCCTGCCCTAGCAGGTGCCACCACAGATTCAGGGATTCCCACCTAGGAAACTGGAGAAGTATGTAGCAGTGAGGGGGAAACAACATGCCTGCGGCAAAGATGCAAGGCTCTCTCTTGCATGGAATGACTACAGCTCTGCTTTGGAGCCAGTGTTCAAAATGTGGGTACTATGAATCTGAATCCCTTTTCTCCCGATTCAGCCGTGGAAAGCTGGAAGCTTGGAAGCAATTACTTTCTCTCTTTCCTGCTGTAGGACAAGACTCGACTGTGATTTCTTCTTTTGGGTGCTAGCACTACTCCACCTTCTGGTGGGAGTACAATACAACGCTTACTCAAAGCACCCCATCAGGCAGAGCTATTTCTGGTTCAGGTGCCACTGCTTGACCATTGCAGCAGCCCACTAGGAGGCAGGAAGAAAGCATTACTGAGGAAACTGAATTATGCTGAGAGTGTTCCTGCAGAAGACTGCTAGACACTCAAAGCACATCCTCTTAATACTTCCAGGTGTGAAGGCAAAACAAATGCTGCTTTGAGGATAGCTCTCTTTCCCCTAGGGAGAAGGCAGTAGCATCTGCAGACTAGAGGAGGTGGGTTTTGAGAGAACATGAAGGCTAGCCAGGTGAGGCAAACTGCTCAGCAGGTTTCTGCTAGGGAAGGAGCTGACCTCATTTTTGTGGTGTGGGTCACCTAGCACCTCTGCTCTCGTTCTCCATCTGCAAAGACTTTCCACTGCAGCAGACTTTCTTGATTGACTTGAAGCAATGTTTACCTAGCCTGTGGTAGTCACTTTCACTGAGTCTACAAGAACTGAGCTGAGGAAAACTGGGGACTTGCTGCTGACAGTCAAGAAAAGTCATTGGTAAAGGGTTCAGGCTGGTGGGAAAACAGATGTGCAGCCTTCTGGAGATGGGCTTTACTACTCAGGCTCAGAGCAGCTTACAAACTTTCCCTTCTGTTTTCCTTTTTAAAATTAATGCAGTGAAGGAAATCATGTCACAACTACTAAATATTTTGAAAACTTTTTTTTTTTAAATCTGAGATGTGTGCAACAACAGAGGTAAGTGCTCATTCTGCCCACTGTTTTTCCCCAGTGACAGCACTTGCTTGTAGCTGTAGCCAGCCTAGATCTTCAACTGTTTTCCACACACATTTGCCCAGATTAGTGGAACTGAAGGTGAGAACATTTAAGGTGAAAAAGACAGGATTATTTTAATATCAAATTCTGGAAAGATCAAAATTCCAGGTTTGACTCACATCCTTGAAGCACACTATACTGTTTCATGACAAATGTTACAAATTCAGAGGTTATGATCACACAGGGTTTAAAGCACTGACAATGTCATACCATTGCCAAACCCTGAAACCGATGCAAGTTCCTAAGCAAAGCTGTATAGGTAGACCAACCAATTCCAGTCTGTGAAACCTTGTGCTTGATTTGGTGTCTTGTTTATTTTTTCTGAATTTTTTCTTAAAACTTCCATGTCTCCTACTTGACAGTCCAGTGTAGCTCTGTGACATGGAGGGACAAAACCCCAGAATGTTGAAATTGTTCAGTGACACTTCTCAAAACTTTTCTGGCTTTGAGCACATCCTTAGCATCATCAAGAGTGGTCTGGTTCAATATACCTATGGACTCTGGTGAAATGCAAGATCACTACCATTTTGAGGTCTTTTTTGAGTGCAAAAACTATTGTCCACAAAATGGAAGGGAATGCCAGCTACAAAATTCTCACAGGCTCTAATTTGCTTCATGTAAGCAAAGGTAGACACTTCCATTCTTTTAATATTAAAAACCCTGCTAATAACATGGTAGAGATGAGGCAAGATTTAGCTGTTTTCCCTGCTGTGCTCCAGCCCCACAAACTTCTGTTCTTTCTGCAGAGATTGTGACAGAATCATGTCTGTCATCATCACTATTACAGGAAATAAGAGAGAAAAAGTATATAGAGATTGTGTAGCTAGAGACAGCTTTAGATGTGCGAAGTTCTGAATTTACTTATTTTTTTGATAATCTGTTTCTAATTCCTTCACAACTTTCACCTGGACACCCTCACTATTTGAGCTAATGCAATGCCAATTTGGCAAAATGCAGTATGATACAATCTGTAGAGACAACCTAAGCAGTACCATTTAAATGAAAACATACTCTTTTCTTTCTTCCTCCTTCTTTTTATTTTTTATAGCTATTTGCTGTCTGTAGGGATGCACAACGTTTGAGTCAAACAGATTTTGTCAAAACTGGCGAAAAGAGCAAGGAATCTTTCCAACACCAGATGCCAAAAAGCCTGATCCAGTGTTTAGTGATGTCATATAGAGTCTTTAGATTGACTTCAAGAGATATGGAGAAACATCTAAAATTTGGGGGTTTGGACAGTGCACGTATGGGTTCAAAAGATACTATAGAGATATGTAAATCTTTCTCTTACCAATTGCCATGCTTCCTTACTGTACTTTTTTTCTTATTCTCCAAACCAACAGTTTCCTAGAAACAATGTTTATCATATTGGATGAAACTTAGAGAAGTATTTGGAAACAAAAGGTTGGTGTAGAAGGAAGACTAATTGCGAAGATCAAAATTATTTCTTTGATACTTTTATCACAAAAGTTTAGGTTTACAGAAAGCTTTGGAAACTTTTTTGCTTTTTAACTTTGAGGAGAATGAGACTGGACTTACCATATGAAAGTTCTTATTTCCTGTAGTTTAACAAAATGTTTATTAGGTAAAGAATAGTTTTGGCAAGTTTTAATTTCAAGGAAATAATTTATATGGGGTTTTGGCTTTGGTTTGTTGATGGTGGTGAGGGGGGTTGGGTTTCTGGGTTTTATTAGGGGTTTTTTTGTTGTTATTTGGTCAGTTTAGTTTGGCTTTTAATTCAGATCACACTGATCTTTCATTTTAAGCTCCTTTTTCATTGGACACTGAACTGGAAAAAAAGAAGTCTTCGTGGAGTACTGTGTTTTAATACTATTGGAGCAAAAGAAAGCATGAATAATTTAAGGAAAAAAGGTTATATAAAAGAGCTTGGTGGTTAATGAACATTTCAGGTTTTAAAAGTAACTACTGCTAGGCTAGTCTCGGCTGGCCAGACTTGAGTCTGCCCATCCCCCTGGCCTTGGGCCTAGCCAGGCCCAAGGCCAGGAGATGTCTCCCCCAGTTACCGGGGGCCGGCGAGGGGAAGAAAAGAGGAAGTGCTAGACCCCGCACTAGCTTTTATAGCGGTACAAGGATTATGGTAGGAGATACCTGGCTTCCTGTGTCCACCCACTGGGCTGGACTTCTGGACACAGGAAGTACACCACATAGCTGAGGGCACCCAGCCCAGACCACCACATTCACTCATAAGATTTGCTGCTTAATCAGGAGATGAAGTGGTATATGAGGTAGTTTCTGAAAGCCTGCAAAAAAAAAAAAAAAAAAAAGCAGGTAATTCGTTCTGGTAATAGTCTCTATTCCCAAGAATCTTTAATGATGCAAGTTTGTTTCTTGTAGTTGTCCCTCATATAAATGAAAAACCTCACTTTTTTGTATTTTCCTTTTGTTCAAAACTAGTAACAGATTTCAAGGGATTTTATATATGGAAGATATGGAAGTACAGTTATACATGCATATGTGTGTATGTATACGTGTATGTGTTTTAACTAAAATATATAGCTAGTAGAAAATAGCCACATGGTCTTATCCTGAATGTGAGATCCCAGAATAAGCAAACCAGGTGTTTTTGCGTGTTTCTGGCAAGACCATGTGTAAGAGAAATCAATTGTCCTAAGGAAACATATTGTAATTTCACTTTTAAAGGCCTTACACAAAATATGGGTGAAAAGGGATTTTAAAAGTTATGAAAGTTATTTCACCTGCATCTTATCAAAGCAAAGGGAATAGCAACATCCAAAGAAACATATGTAAGTGTTTCCACAACATTTATTTCAATTGTCATGCAATGAAATAACTCTTCCACGATAGCATTTGCTCTCCATGCCAACATGTTGCACTTCAAGGCAAAAGATTTATAATCCCTCTAGTACTCTGTTTAAAATAAGCACTGTACAGAGCTCATTTTATGGCCTAATAGTGAGAGTTAAACTTGGATAACCACTTTTTCTTTTGCTTTGAATATTCTTTGCCTGAATGCTCAATATAGGCTTAATACTCAACTTCTGGAGTTCAGGCCTTTTCCGATCCAGCATCTGGCTCAGAGACAGCCCTCAATGCAGATTAGAATAGCTACAAGTTTGCTTTATCTTGTGCCAGTTGGAAGGGCTCCTGCAGGATACTTCATACAGTACTGGGTTCTCAGTGTGCAGCACATCTTGCCATGGCTCTGCTTGCTTTGGAGTCTCTTTGGAGTCAATGAGCTCTGTATTCACCAGTACGGCAACAACTGATAATTCAATCAACTATAAATCCACTCAGCACCACGGGGTTGCCGCAAAAGGATGCTAGTGTCCGTTATTGATCTGAGCTTGAGTTTCCCTGGTGCGCAGTGCAATAGCAAGCTCTTTCTTAATCAAAGAGGCCACTGACCATTTGGCATTCGGGCAAATTGTGATTTTATCCTAGCATCATGCAATCTTAGTGTACATCTACCTTCTAGTGTAAGAAATTGCTGTTGCTGCTAAAGGTTCATGAGTCTCATTGCATCCTCAGGCAGAATGGAAAATGTTAGTGCTAAATGGTTTTTATTCTGCATTAACTTAATTTTTGTTCTCACTTTTATGAAAATTCAATTCTGTAAAATTTTGGCTGTAGTCTTCCAAGTCAGATTAATTGTGTACTTCAGAGGAACTGCAGTAGCAACAGGCTACCTGATTGATCTACATCTCTGAAAACAGGTGCAGTACATCTAGGTTTTCTTTCCTTCTATGCAAGGCTTAGATATTCAGCAGGTGTATACCGGTACCATTCAGATACAGGCAGTGGAGACAGATAAGTTTACAACTGCAGGTATACCCAACAAGTTGCTCCCTGCTGTAGCTTTTTCAGGTTTCTGGATGCAGTTGATTGATTTTAACAGATACCTAACCTTGACAGTAAAGAACAAACAATTCTAGTGTTTCTTTTCTGGGACAAAGTCTTTAGGCTGTAAATGAAAACTTAAGTTGCAGTGCAGCAACAATTTATTTTCTTACTTCTTTTGCATGGAAATGTTGCAACAGCTTAAGTCATCGTCTGAGCTTTGAAGAGACCACTAGCACATACTGGAGGCTTCCCTAAAGCTGAAAGAGTTTGTGGTTTTTTATTTACAGTACCTAAGGATATTTCCTGGCTAACAAAACAAAACAAAACAAAACAAAACAAAACAAAACAAAACAAAATACAAACAAACAATAACAGCAACAAGTGAAGAAAGGAGATGTAGGACTCAGTGGCCACACTTTAGTCTCCACAGTCATAGCAGTTGCAAGAAAAGTTTAAGTAGCTTCCCTTCCAGTACTTAATCTGCTTTATTTCATTTTATCAAACGTCAGCAAGTGAAAATTCATTCTAAGCACTGCTTTGTTTTTCTTGGAATCGTGGTGTGCGTGCAAATGGAGAAAGCGGACTTGAACAGTTCTCCTGACCTACCTAATGTTACCCAAATATTTCTTCCTGATCTGAACATCAATGAAAATGTCTGACTTCAGTATGAAATCAGCTCTTACCAGTGGGGCTAAAAAGCTTTTTCATAATATAGTTGCATTACTATCACAATGCTGCAAATTATGTTTTTTCAAAGTTGTTGTGAATTTCATGTGTCCTAGTAAAAATACTCTGTTCTGCAACAAAAACATGAGGTTACCAGAAAACTACATGACCAGGTATTTCATAGGCACTTCCCAAGATGTGCGCTCTGCTGCTGCTTTAATTGTGTCTATATCCTTCTGGTTCTTCTCAGAAAGGTCGGACAATAACAGCAGTGCAGTCATTACCACTTGTCTGTATTGTAGTTTCTTTTTTTTCATGCTCACACATTACTCTTTCTTCCTTGCTTTTTCATTGACCACATACACCATCCATGCAGTTTTTAATGGCCACATGCAGAAACACATATGGTTCCCATTTTCAAAAAACATTATTTTAAGGCATTTTGCAAATGAGTAGACTGGGACTGATGTCAAATCTAAATGGCAATCTGGAAAAATTAATTTACGCCAGTGGTACCCCTGACAAGGTGATGGTTTTAAAATAAAAAGGTGCTGCTAGAAAGACCAATAAAAATAATTTTTAATGTCTTTCTGTGAGCTTCTGTAATGCTAATAGGGAATATAATTTTCTAGACTCCAAGGGTTCAGGATACTTAGCTTTAACAGACCATCTCACTTTCTCATGATCCTATTGTGAAGCTGAAACATGTTGTTTTGGGAAGGAAGCATTTTTGAGAATAAACAGTGTAGAGTGACTGTCTTGAAAAGCAGACTTTCATATCCAGATCTAAATAGTCTGTGGTGGGTTGAAGTTTCCCATTCACATTAACTATGCATCACTAACTCATTTGGAAGCAAATGGAAGCTGTATTTACAAGCAAAAACTGCACTCTATAATGGAAAGCAATGGGTATGTGCAAAATATACAGAATTTATAATATTATACAGATATTTGCAATTAGAAAGTATCATGCAAACCCCCCTGTACTCCCTCTGGGTTTTCCAAAGAGCAGGGAAGCTGCTCCATTACCCCCCCCAAAACCTCCTCCCCCATCGTAACAGAAGAAAAGAAGAGCCGAGAGGCAACGTTAGTGTTCTTATCTCTTCTCAAGGCCAGCCAGAAGCAATTATTATCTCCCCAGCAAAGCAGAACAGCCAAGACCACAGGAGAAAACAAAAGGAATGGAAGTGAAGTGAAATGTGAAAGATTATTAGGGTACATCTTCATCCATGCCACGCATTTTATCCAATTAATTTGTTTAGAACAAACTTTTGATTTCCTTTTTACACCCAGTAGTGAATTATTTATATTTTTCTACTTTCAAAATCTGCAGCTAATTTTTAAAGGCACAGCCTAAAACTGCCAGAGAGTCACAGCTATCTTTATACAGCTATGTATTTTATTACAGGAATAAATTTTCTCCTCCCTTTAGCCATCAGGAAAGTAGGTAGTTCAGTTATTAAAATAATTTATTTACCTGCACCACAGATATATTGTGCCACAAACAAACAAACATGCTTAAATTGTCTTGAAAATTCACACCGTCATGTCCTCACAGGGAGCATTTGGAAGTGTAATAAAGTATCAGATTTGAATAGATCTGTTTCAGACTGTGAGATGGCTTTTCTTAGGGAGGGCCCTCTGGGACCTGAGAGCTGGGAGGGACCTCCCTCTTCTTACAGGCAGATCCCTCTCTGTCTTTAGAAAACAATATAGCCCCACAACTTCACTGCTACAATGCTTGCGTGGACACTGTTGTGTGTTTGTGCAGAACTCAGGAAGAAAAGTAAAGTCTACTGGCTATCGAAGAAGGGGCAGGCAACTCAGGAATAGTCCAAGACTTTTGCAAGGATATGTAGGAAGAAAATTAGAAAGGTCAAAGTTCAACTAGAACTCAATCTGGACAGTCATTAAAGATAATAAAAAGAGGTTTTATAAGTGTGTCACTAGTAAAAGAAGAGCTAGGGAGAATCTCCACCCACTACTGGATGAAAGAGGCAACCTGGTGACAGAAGACAAGGAAAATGCTGAGCTGCTGCAACTCATGGAGCTGAAGAGGCTGCTCAGAGAGCAGCAGAGAGGACTTGGACTTGGGGATCTCTCCCTCCCCTCCCCCAGTGGAGGACAGGACAGCCAACAAGGATGACATCTCCTCCATGCCAAAGCAGCAGCACCTTTCCGCCACAGACCCAACATCTCCTCCACACCAAAGCGGCAGCACCTTTCAAACTGTCTTGGGGGGTGAGGGGTGTGGTAATATAATTCCTTTCTATTTCTCTCTCCCCCTTCTCTCTCTCTCTCTCTCCTTCTGATCCATCCACTTTATTTGTGTAATAAATAGCCTTGCTGTTGATATTTTGGCCTTGTTTGTGCCTCTAACTTCATAACACAGGTATATTCAAAAGAACTGAGTCTCTTTCCCTCTCTGGACTGATAGCACCCTGTCACTAGTGGTGCTCCCCAGAGTTCAGTACTAGGGCCTGTTCTCTTTAATACATTCATCAATGATCTGGATGAGAGGATTGAGTGCACCCTCAGCAAGTTTGCATATGGCACCAAGATGGGTGGCTGTGCTGGTTTAAGCCTTATCTGGAGTTTAATATACCAAAAAATAATCAGGAGTTGGTTTGGAAGTTGGAGAAGTAATTTACATATATATATATATATATATATATATATGTATGTATCTATAAAACAGGGGGGATTTACAAGGGTAAAGAATGAGGATGAATAGGAGAATATACAAAACCAAATTTTCATGGCCTTGTGTCTCCCTCGATGTATATGGATTTTGGTCCTTTAGAGAAGTGTGGATGCAGCAGGGAGAAGATCAGACCCGACCACATGGCAGAGCCAGGAGGCTGGCAGCAGTGGTGGGTCCTTTCAAACAAGTGAGGCAGGAGCAAAGAGCAAGCCTGGCTGCCACGGCTTCCCCTTTATAGTCTTGCTGGACAGGAAGAGGGAGTGCAACAGACCAACTTAGACTTGGGAGACCGCTCCTCCCAGGAAGGAGGAACCATGTTCACCTGGATGAGGTTTCTTTTGTCCCCTGGGGGAAGCAGGGCTCTCACTAAATATGAGTCAGCAGTGTGCCCAGGAGGCCAGGAAGATCAATGGCATCCTGGTTCTGTTAGAAATACTGTGACAAACAAGAACAGGGAGGTGACCATCCCCCTGTACTCAGCACTGGTGAGGCTACATCTTGAGTACTGTGTTCAGTTCTTGACCCCTTACCACAAGAGGGACATTGAGGTGCTGGAGAGTGTTCAGAGAGAGGCAACAAGGTTCCTGAAAGGCCTGGAGCGCATGACTTATAAGGAGTGTCTGCGGAAGCTGGCATTTGTTGTTCAGTCTGGGAAAGAGGAGACTGAAGGGAGACCTCATTGCTCTCTACAGCTATCTACAGGGAGGTTGAAACAAGATGGCGACCAGCCTCTTCTCCTTGATGTCAAGCAAAAAGGACTAGAGGAAATACTTACAAGTTTTCAGAGGAGGTTCAGGTTGGATGTTAGGAAATATTTCTTCACAGAGTTATGGCAGTAGAATCACAGAATCATAGAATCAATAAGGTTGGAACCTCAAAGATCATTAAGTCCAACCTGTAACCCAAGACCTCATGGCAAATAAACCATGGCACCAAGTGCTATGTCCAATCCCCTCTTGAACACTTCCAGGGACAGTGACTCCACCACCTCCCTGGGAAGCACTTTCCAATGACTAACAACTCTCTCTGTGAAGAACTTTCTCCTCACCTCTAGCCTATACTTCCCCTGGCACAGCTTGAGACTGTGTCCTCTTATTCTGGTGCTGCTTGCCTGGGAGAAGAGACCAACCCCCAGCTGGCTATAACCTCCTTTCAGGTAGATGTAGACAGGAATAAGGTCTCCCCTGAGCCTCCTCTTCTCCAGGCTAAACAACCCCAGCTCCCTCAGCCTCTCTTCATAGGGCTTGTGTTTGAGACCGCTCACCAGCCTTGTTGCCCTTCTCTGGACACGTTTAAGTGTCTCAATATCCTTCTTAAATTGAGGGGCCCAGAACTGGACACAGGACTCAAGGTGTGGCCTAACCAGTGCTGAGTATAGGGGCAGAATGACTTCCCTACTCCTGCTGGCCACACTATTCTTAATGCAGGCCAGAATGCCATTGGCCTTTTTGGCTACCTGGGCACACTGCTGACTCATGTTTAGGCAGCTGTCAATCAGCACCCCCAAGTCCCTTTCTGTCTGGCTGCTCTCCAGCCACTCCAACCCCAGCCTGTAGCACTGCATGGGGTTGTTGTGACCAAAGTGCAGCACCTGGCACTTGGACTTATTCCATGCCATCATGTTGGACTCTGCCCATCTGTCCAGCCTGTTAAGGTCCCTCTGCAAAGCTCTCCTTCCCTCTAACAGATCAATACCTGCTCCCAACTTGGTGTCATCTGCAAATTTACTGATGATGGACTCAATCCCCTCGTCCAGATCAACAATAAAGGTATTGAACAGGACGGGGCCCAGCACTGATCCCTGGGGGACACCACTAGTGACTGGCCACCAGTGGATGTGGCACCATTCACCACCACTCTCTGGGCACAGCCCTCCAGCCAGTTCCTAACCCAGCAGAGTGCTGCTGTCCAAGCCATGGGCTGACAGCTTGGCCAGGAGTTTGCTGTAGAGGAATGGAGTCAAAAGACCTTGCTGAAGTCCAGGTAGACTACATCCACAGCCTTCCCCATATCCACCAGGCAGGTCGCCTGATCACAGAAGGAGATCAGGTCAGTGAGGCAGGACCTGCCCTTCCTAAATCCATGCTGGCTGGGCTTCATCCCTTGGCCATCCTTCAGGTGCCTGTGATTGCTCCAAGATGATCTGCTCCACAATCTTGCCTGGCACTGAGGCCAGGCTGACAGGCCTGGAGTTTGCAGGTTCATCCATCCAGCCCTTCTTTTTGGATGGACATCACATTGGCCAGTTTCCAGTCATCTGGGACCTCTCCGGTGAGCCAGGACTGGTGGTAAATGATGGAGAGCATCTTGGCCAGCTCATCTGTCAGCTCTCTCAGCACCCTAGGATGGATCCCATCTAGTCCCATGGACTTGTGAGTATCCAAGTGGTTCATCAAGTCCCTAACTACTTCCTCATGGATTTCAGGGGCACTACACTGCTCCCTGATCCCATCTACCAGTTCAGGAGGCCACTTGTCCTGAAGTCCTCCTGCCTTCCTGTTGAAAATGGAGGCAAAGAAGGTATTTAGAACCTCAGCCTTTTCCTCATCTTTAGTTACAATGTTCCCCTCCAGATCCTATAAAGAGTGGAGGTTCTTCTTGCCTCTCTTTTTAGCATTAATATATTTATAAAAATGCTTTTTATTGTCTGTCACAGCAGTGACCAGCTTGAGTTCTAACTGCATGATCTAACATCCTTAAGCATATCACGAGTTGCCTGCCCCCTTTCCAAAGGTGATACACCCTCTTTTTTTCCCTTAATCCCTTCAAGAGCTGCTTGCCCATCCAGGCCGGTCGCCTTCCCCGCCAGCTCATCTTTCGGCACATGGGAACTGCCAGCTCCTGTGCCTTCAAGGGGTCCTGTTTGAAGTTGGTCCAACCATCCTGGACCCCTTTGTTCTTAAGGGCTGATACTCAGGGTACTTTTTGAATAAGTTGCTTAAACAAGCTGAAGTTTGCCCTCCAGAAGTCCAAAGTGAGGGTTCTGTTACTATTTCCCTACACATTGAAATCTCCAGTATCTCATAGTCGCAGCCTCCTACCATCACATCTCCCACCAGCCCTTCTCTATTTGAGAAGAGCAGGTCAAGCAGAGCCTGACTCCTGGTAGGCTCACTTAACAGCTGCATCAAGAAGCTATCCTCCATACACTCTAAGAACCTTCTGGACTGCCTCCTCTCTGCAGAGTTAAGTTCCCAGCAGATGTCTGGCAGGTTAAAGTCACCCACAAGGACAAGGTCTGATGATCTTGAGACAGCCTCCAGTTGCTTATAGAATACTTTATCTGCCTCTTCATCCTGGTTGGGTGGTCTATAACAGACTCCAACCAAGATTTCAGTTTTGTTAGCCTTCCCTTTGATTTTAACCCACAGGCACTCAATCCTTTCATCCTCAACCTCAAGTTCTGTGGTATCAAGAGATTCCCTAATATACAGGGCCACCCCTCCTCCTCTTCTCCTTTGCCTGTCTCTCCTAAAGAGCTTGTGACCACCCAGTGCACTAGTGCAGTACTCCAATCATGTGAATCATCTCACCATGGTTTTGTAATGGCAACTACATCATGGTTGTCCTGGTGAACCAAGACTTCCAATTCTTCTTCCCATACTGCATGCGTTGGTGTACCTGCACTTCAGTTGGGCTGCTGATTTCTCATCTAACTCTGGTTTATGTCCCTCTCTCTCTTCTCTGGAGAGACTGGTTTCCTCACCCACTCCCTTCAAATCTAGCTTAAAGCCCTCCCAATGAGCCCTGCCAACTCTAGTGCTAGAGCCCTCTTGCCCTTTCTAGATAAATTCACCCCATCTAGGTCCAGCAGGTCAGGTGTGGTAAAAGTTGCCCCTTGATCAAAGAACCCAAAATTCCGCTGCTGGCACCATCCCCTGAGCCAGTTGTTGATGGCATGGGTTCTCCTGTTCCTCTCAGTGTACACCCTGCCACTGAGAGAAGTGAGCAGAACACCACTTGAACTCCTGCCCCATCAATCAATTGGCTGAGGGCCTTGAATTCCTTTTTGATTGTCCTGGTGCCCTTCTTATCAATCTCATCACTCCCATCTTGGATTACCAGCAATGGGTAATAGTCAGAGGGCTGGATTAGCTTGGGTAGTCTCCTGATGATGTTCCTTACCAAGGCCTCAGGAAGGCAGCAGACTTCCCTGTGGGATGGGTCAGGACAACCAATGGCTGGATCCCTTTAGGCAGGTGAAATTAAGTTTAGGGGTTTTATTGTTTGTAGTTAAAAATAAATATTCCACCCGACTACTATGTGTTACCCGAGTTACCACAGGGGTTTCTAAACTCTGTTGGCTGACCCAGCACACGCAATCAGGCATGAAGGCTCTCCAGCCAAAGTGGTGTCGTGTGGCTCAACCCTGCCGGGTTTTAAATTTCCCGTGGCTGACATCACCCTCTCGAGCAGGCACATGACCCTGCCAGTCCTCACTGTCTGCTGAGGTCCTCCCACCCTGAAAAGCCCCAAAAAGAAACCAAAATACAAAGGTCTTGGCTCAAGCACACCAGTCCCAGGTGCGGTCCTGATTCAGCTCTCCAGCCAGTAGTGTCACCATCCTTAGATGTGATTAAGCAGTTTGTGGACCTGGTGCTTAGGGACATGATTTAGTATTGACCCTTAAGAGCTGAACTGAGGGTCGGACTGGATGATCTTTGAGGTCTCTTCCAACAGGATGTTTTCTGTGGTTCTGCGATTCTGTGACACTAAAATATTTGAAATCAGATTTGTAAAACCATTTTGCCACAGGTAGCTACTCTTAGTCCAGGACACTAGCCAAGGAGACCTCTTCTTCACACAATCACTGGTGCAGTATGATTTTCCTCCCTGATGTGTCAATGGCTATACACAGTGGTAGACTTAGCCTAGGAAGCACTGAAAACAATACGCTGCAGCTAGTAGAATCTTCCTTAGATATTCATTGAAGGGCATCCTGAATCTGTGGTTGTGTTTTCAACATTACAAGTGATCACTGTACAGAATGTCTGAAAAGGATTATTGCAAGCCCTTCAGACAGGTAGAAATATCCTTTAGAGCTGCAAAATATCCCCAAAGAAATCACGTAACTCTGTTTGTTGGGTAGCATGAGTAAGAGTAGTAAAATATTGCCTTACACAAGAGGTTCTCCAGACATAAATTTTACCTCACCAGCATAAACCAGGTGCTCCCCTCATGTCAGTGTGACCAATCTCCTTTCTTACTGAAGGACCAAAATTCAATCCAAACTGTTCCTGGTTTACTGATGGTGAAGTAATTGCAGGTGAAGTAATATGCTGTGAGCTCTGTCTCCATGACAGCAGAGCTAACTGCTGAAAAAAAGTTTTTTCGTTATGCTAGGTGCAGGTTTCATGTATTTCTGAAACTCCTTCCCAAATGGAAAGGGTTAGAATTACAATTGTATCCTAGGTACCTCTGAAGTCCTAGGCATTTCTTCACTCCCATTTAGAGAGAAATAAGGATGAACTATGTGTTTTTCTCACTCTTGCATTAAAGTGTCTCTCAAAGTGTGTTCTTTATTTGGTTGCATAAAGCTAGAAGCATAAATACTACTTTCTATGTGTGTGTCTGTTCATGTTTTCGTGTGTACACATAATGTGAGAGAGGTTTTCCTTACTAAGCTGTATTGCACATGAGAAGCTGTAGACAAAAGCAGAAGATTGAAACAAAGACATTAGAAATTGCATTTGATATTGCATTTGATTTTATTATCAAATTGCATTTGATAAACCAATGTGGTTTATCAAGTGTGGGTATTCTTTTACTGCAGCACTGGGGTATACTGGGATCTTTCCCAGAGTACTACTGAATCCATGAATCCATGAGGGTTTATAGCATATAAACACACATATTCACCACTTTTTCCAGAAACCATTATCCTATCACTGCCTATACCTGGTGCTTATACATTACTTATAGCTACTGCAACTTCGAGGTCACTTGACATTATCTGTTGTTTGTAGTCCTTTAACACCCCAGATGACCAGAGATTGTATCTTCTCTTTTGACTGGATTTTCTTCCAGCATCTACCATTCAGATGTGAGTCAGCTGCTTGCTTTATCAGGGATTTGTCTCTCAGCTCCCCCTCCTTAAGTTCTTTTTGTCTAGCGAAGCTATCACCTGGTGACAAGCTCCACAAGTTCCTCTGATTTTGCAGAGGCTGAGCTCTGCAAAATTGAGTTGCCTCCATAAATCCCTTTGGAATCACACAGTTATAAAATTCAACAGTTAAAACAGATTAAAATTTCAAACTGTCAGCCTTTTAGTGCAATTGAGGACTTTTTAAAAATTTAGATGTAGAGGCTGCAGGGTCCCTGGTTTGTTTCAGCCTGCTTTCATGGGTATGCAATACCTCAGCAAAGGCAGCAGGAAGTAAGGCATCTGGAAATCTGGAAAGCTGCAGAAACATAGCTTTAAATGACTCCTTCTTCTGTGTTCTGGAGAAATTACTTCAAGGCTTCAATGGTATATCAAATGAGTGCATGACAAACATACCTGTGGACAAGGGGTAGTTAAATGGTAGTTAAATCAATGAGCATTTGCTAAAGAATGCAAAGGATTAGTGGCAGCACTCAGTGCTTCCAGAAAGACGAGAACAGATCATGAGAGCTTTCACCACTGCACAGATTAAAGAAATCAAATTTCATTGCTCTTGTTAATTGTTTTTCCATAACAAAAAATATCTTATTCAGAAGGTGGGTCAGGAGGGTTCTTGCAGGCCATTTACTGCATTTGCTTGCATGACATGATGCTAAGGAAAGCAAAGCAGCTCTAATAATGAATTACCATTTACTGATATTTGATAAAATTAAATGAAAGCAGATTAACTAATAGAAGGGAAGCTACTTAAAGGTGTCTTGTAACTGCTATGACTGTGGAGACTAAACTGTGACTACCAAATCCCACACCTTCTTCCTTCACTTTTTTTTTTTTTTTTTTTTGATAACCAGAAAATATCCTTAGCTAGTGTAAATCAAAAGTAGCTCTTTCAGTTTTAGGGAAGCCACCACTTCCATTTCACACCAGCTACCAATACGACCTAGTGGTCTGTTCAAAGCTCAGGTGATGCACTGGGTATAGATGGGTGAGAATTCAACAAGCCAACTGCAAGCCCACTATGTGAAATACTGAAATACAGAGTGCATGTGTTTGGTCATTGCATCTTTCTTTGCATTAAGAAAAATATTTTCTTCAGTATTTCCAGAATTGACAGAGGAAGTGCTCTGCTTACAACTCACTGCATTATTTAGTGAGGATGTTGTTTCTCCCTGATCTCCAACTCACAACATGTGCTGGAACATGTCTAGAGAAGGGCCACAGGGATGATCAGAGGGCTGGAACACCTGTCCTATTGAGACAGACTGAGAAGCTGGGCTTATTCAGTCTGGAGAAGTCAAGTCTCCAAGGAGAACTTTTTGTGGCTTTCCACTATCTTAAGAAAGCTGTTGAGGGACATTTTAGTGTGTCAGGTAGTGACAGAACTAGGAGAAATGGAGCAAAACTAGAAATCTACTGAATCTACTAGGGTAGATTCAGATTGGATGTTAAGAAGAAATTCTTCCCCATGAGGGAGGTGAGACACTGGAACAGGTTGCCCAGGGAGGTGGTGGAAGCCCCATCCCTGGGGGTTTTTAAAGCCAGGCTGGACATGGCTGTGAGCAATGTGATCTAGTAAGAGGGGTCCCTGCCCACGGCACAGGGGTTGGAATTAGATGATCCTTGAGTTCCCTTCCAACCCTAATAATTCTATGATTCTATCTGTACCCTCCATCCCTGTCTCACATAACTGTATCTCTAATGGACCTACATGCTCCCTTTCTCTCAGTCAAATGCCCAGTACCCAACTACAACATCATCTAATACATGTTGATCCCATTGTCAGCACACTTTTCAACCAAATTAATATGAGGAGGCACTGTTTGAAGTTAACTAGTACCTGCCAAAAGCAAAGCAGCACTTGTAGTCAACCATTTCTGTAATTAGTGCTGAGAGGTACAGACTAGTTTTAAAAGGGTAGCTTACCCTGGTTTTGTTGGCGTTACAGCTTGAGTCAGTGTTCTGGTTTTAAGGAGGTAGGTTTGCTACTGGATTTGTTTAGAATGTGTTTTACCTTGCTCCAGTGTATTTGTTTTAACCCAGTTCAGGAACAGGAACATTGAGTTTTCGGTATTCAGCCAAGCTAAGAGGGGTAGCAAGAAGACCTCCACTCTGCACTTCAGGAGGGCAGACTTCAGGTTACTCAAGGAACTAACTCAGAAGGTGCCTTGGGAAGCAGCCCTTAAAAACAAAGGGGTCCAGGAGAGCTGGACCTACTTCAAGGAAGAACTCTTGAAGGTGCAGGAACAGGCTGTGCCAACGTGCCAGAAGATGAGCCGCCGGGGCAGATGGCCAGCCTGGATGGGCAATGAACTTTTAATAGAACTAAGGGGAAAAAAGAGGGTGTATCATCTTTGGAAGAAAGGGGAGGCAACCTACGGAATGTTTAGGGATGTTGCTAGGACATGTAGGAAGAAAATTAGGGAGGCAAAAGCCCATTTAGAACTTAGACTGGCCTCTGCTGTGAAGGACAACAAAAAGTCCTTCTATAAATACATTAATAGCAAGAAGAAGGGCAAGGACAACCTCCACTCCTTGGTTGACACGGAGGGGAACGTTGTAACAAAGGATGAAGAAAAGGCAGAGGTACTTAACGCCTTCTTTGCCTCAATTTTTACTAGCAGGGTAGAACATCTTCCAGACAGCTGGCCTGCAGAGCTGGCAGAAGGAGCCAGTTTTTTTTCAACTTGATTAATTCTAATTCTAATTCTAATTCTAATGCTAATTCTAATTCTAATTCTAATTCTAATTCTAATTCTAATTCTAATTAATTCTAATTCTAATATTTCCAGCTTTTTCTATTTTTTCTTTCTTTTTTTTCCCTCCTGGTCTTTCTTTTGGGTTTGGTTTGGTTTAATTTTGCTTAAAATAATAATTGGTATGGAATATAGGACATGTTGACAAGAGCATCAAGGGAAGCCTTCTATTTAGTGAAATAGAAGTAGAGTATGATGGTGAAAAGCTTCTCTTCCTCAGCCCCTTCTGGGATCTAGACATGGGTGATGACAGCAGGACCTTGTATTTCTATATTTATCTGACATGTGGGTACTGTGGCATGTGTTTAGACAGGGAAACTACATCTGAAGCATTTAGTGGGAGCTACAAAATGGTAAGATATGCATCAAAAAAGAGTATCTTGACTTCCTTACAGCAGCTGAACCAGACTTGTGACATGGGCATGTCAACCTGCCTTCACTGAACAAACAGTGGAGAAACAGCAGATGCAGTATTACCATCTCCCAGGGACTCCATTGAAAGATTCTGTCTGGACTTGGAAACCATGCAGTAGTGGCATACAAAGCTAAGGCCTCAAGAATTTCAGGCTTCCCCAGGTGAAAAATATTGTAATTAGTTCTCTAGTCTTTTTTTCATGTTCTGATGCTGGACCTGAAGGTCAAAGTTTTCACATCTCTACACCTCTTTCAGCAGGTGTCAGTATCAATATTCACAGGATCACGGGATGTTAGGGGTTGGAAGGGACCTCCGGAGATCATTGAGTCCAACTCCCTGCCAGAGCAGGACCATAGAATCTAGCACAGATCTCACGGGAACACATCCAGATGGGTCTGGAAAGTCTCTAGAGAAGGAAACTCCACAACCTCTCTGGGGAGCCTGTTCCAGTGACCACTCCTCCTGTTATGTATAGCAGCATAGCTATGTGTGATTAATTAAATTTTTTTGAGTGCAACAACCAGAATAAAACAGTTAGGAAGCTGTTGCTTGCCTTAACTCACAGTTGAATATGATTTTTTGTTTGGTTATTTTGTTTATTTTTGGTTGTTGTTGATTTTGTTTTGTGTCCATTCAAAATAATACATCTAGTTTAAATGAGAGTCCTACCCCCTCCATTTCTCATGCACTGTGAAAAAATGATGACACTAATTTGAAATGTATCCTGTTCATGCAGATGCTAAACCCAAAGTATGCCTAGCTGTGAGAAAACTTCAGTGGTAGACACAGAACAAAAAATTTAATTTTATGCACCTGAAGTCCAAGCCAAGGGACAGACCAATTTTCAACAGCACCTCATCAACCAGATTTCAAAATAGTGTAACAAATATTAAACATTTCAGAGAAGTTACTTTTATTACACACTTCTAGGAAAACAGTGAGAAGGGACTTGAATTTGAAGGAAAAAAATCAGTGAGTGTTTTACTCAGTCTTAAATCCAATTTTTCTGTCCTGTGTCAAGATACAGGCAGCTATCTGGACCAACTGTCTTTACTTTGTGAAACATCCTGTAATATATACATTAAACATGTAGAAGAGAAAAAGACAGTGATTTTCTCTTCTGTGTAGTTTTGTTAAGGGTATGGGTTGCCTAAACAGTCCACAGCACCATAGGGACTTCAGATGCTGATGCTGTCATGTCCTTTCCAGCTGAGAAGCAAAGGATTATTTTATTTCCTCAGAAGCAAAGTGCATTTTATTAACATGTAAAGTAAAGGTACATTTGGCAGGGGGAGGAACTACACAGTGATAGATAGCAGGGAAAGACAGATGGTCAAAAAGTCATTCAAACTAATTTGTAAGACCTGTGGAAAACCATAGCAATTGACGAATTCTAAGGAGTGCAGGTGTTTCATTTGTTCTTTCTCACTTTCTGGCTGCTCTGACCTTGGTGCCAGTTTCAGTTCTTGCAATTGTAATCATGATTACATGATTGCATTAACTCAGAAGGTTCCTTGGGAAACAGCCCTTAAAAACAAAGGGGTCCGGGAGCGCTGGACCTACTTCAAGAAAGAATTCTTGAAGGTGCAGGAACAGGCTGTGCCAATGTGCTGGAAGATGAGCTGCTGGGATAGATGGCCAGCCTGGAAGGGCAATGAGCTTCTAAAAGAAGTAAGGGGAAAAAAGAGGGTGTATTATCTTTGGAAGAAAGGAGAGGTTGCCCATGAAATGTTTAAGGATGTTGTTAGGTCATGTAGGAAGAAAATGAGAGATGCAAAAGACCATTTAGAGCTTAGACTGGCCACTGCTGTGAAGGACAGCAAAAAATCCTTCTACAAATATATTAATAGCAAGAGGAGGGGCAAGGACAACCTCCACTCCTTGGTAGACATGAAGGGGAACGTTGTAACAAAAGATGAGGAAAAGGCAGAGGTACTTAACACTGTCTTGGCCTCAAATTTAATAGCAGGACAGAATGTCTTCCAGACAGCTGGCTTCCAGAGCTGGCAGATGGAGGCAGGGAGCAGTATAGGTTCTCTTTAGTCCAGGAGGAAGTAGTTAGAGACCTGCTCAGCCTCTTGGATCTCCACAAGTCCATGGGACTGGATGGGATCCATCCTAGGGTGCTGAGAGAGCTAGCAGATGAGCTGGCCGGGCTGCTTTCCATCATTTTACAACAGTCCTGGCTCACTGGAGAGGTCCCAGATGACTGGAAGCTGGCCAATGTCCATCCACAAGAAGGGCCAGAAGGAGGAACAAGGAAATTATAGGCCTGTCACTCTGTGCTGGGTTAGGAACTGGCTGGAGGGCCGAGCCCAGAGAGTGGTGGTGAATGGTGCCACCTCCAGCTGGCAGCCAGTCACTAGTGGTGTGCCCCAGGGATCAGTGCTGGGCCCCATGCTCTTCAACATCTTTATTGATGATCTGGATGAGGGCATCGAGTCCATCATCAGTAAATTTGCGGACGACACCAAGCTGGGGGCAGGAGTTGATCTGCTGGAGGGTAGAGAGGCTTTGCAGAGGGACCTTGACAGGCTGGACAGATAAGCAGAATCCAACGGCATGAGATTTAACACATCCAAGCGCCGGGTTCTGCACATTGGCCACAACAACCCCATGCAGTGCTACAGGCTGGGGTCAGAGTGGCTGGAGAGCAGCCAGGCAGAGAGAGACCTGGGGGTACTGTTTGATTGTAGGCTGAACATGAGCCTGCAGTGTGCCCACGCAGCCAGGAGGGCCAATGGCATCCTGGCTTGTATCAGGAACAGTGTGGCCAGCAGGAGCAGGGAGGTCATTCTGCCCCTGTACACTGCACTGGTTATGCCACACCTTGAGTCCTGTGTCCAGTTCTAGGCCCCTCAGTTTAGGAAGGATGTTGACTTGCTGGAACGTGTCCAGAGAAGGGCAACAAAGTTGTTGAGGGTTTTGGAACACAAGCCCTGTGAGGAGGGGCTGAGGGAGCTGGGGTTGCTTAGCCTGGAGAAGAGGAGGCTCAGGGGATACAGGTGGAGGTTGGTCTCTTCTCCCAGGCAAGCAGCACCAGAACAAGAGGACAGTCTGAAGCTGCACCGGGGGAAGTTTAGGCTGGAGGTTAGGAAGAAATTCTACACAGAGAGAGTGATTGCCCATTGGAATGGGCTTCCGGGGGAGGTTGTGGAGTTACCATAACTTGAAGTGTTTAGGAGGAGGCTTGATAGGGTGCCTGGTTGCATGGTTTATTTGATTAGGTGGCATTGGATGATAAGCTGGACACGATGATCTTGAAGGTCTCTTCCAACCTGGTCTATTCTATTCTATTCTATTCTATTCTATTCTATTCTATTCTATTCTATTCTATTCTAAGACTAAGTAGCCCCATCTCAGAGAGGTTGGACCTGGATGATCTTTGAGGTCCCTTCAAACCCTGACAGTTCTGTGATTTTGTTACACAAACACTGATAGGGATGACTACACTTGAGCATGTGCTCATGCATATGAGCATATCCATACTGTAGTGGTCACTTCTTGCTCTGCATACCTGTTAGCTTGCCATGCCTCAAAGGATGCTGGTTTTCTCACATGCAGTAAGATCTTGCCCACTGTAAAACATGCCCCTTTGGCTGCTTAGGTTTATGTACCTAGACCTGAGATTTTTCACCTTCCCTGCTACTCAACTCAGATTGCTTTGGCCAAAGAGCTTGCACCTGAAAAAATCCCATAGAACAAAGGAGGTACACTGTCTTCAGTGGAGATAAACTACCCAGTGGTTTGTGTTGCTTTGAGACAGTCATATGAGCAGTGCCTGAGAAACTGCAATGTTTCTCACTAATGGACCATTCAAAATATATGGATAATATCAGGAATTATCCATTTTATGATGTACCAGGGGATCTGAAGAGGCAGTATTTCCTTCTGGGATTAATTTTCAAACGCACTCAGACATCACTTAATTCTACTCCAGTTGATACTTTTCTGGAATATATTAACTGCTTTAATAGTAGTCAATGCTTCTGAAAAATTTCATGCACCACCTTCTTTAGTAAGATGTAAATTCTACATCACTGGAGAATGAACAAACAAAGTAGTAAGTCTTAAATCAACAGTTGTGTTCATTCTTCTTGGAATATGTACACTCTTAAGCCTGGAGCAGGAATTATATATGCCACTGTCTACAGTATAATCATTGCTTTTTTATTGTTATTTTTAAATAATAAATCAGTCAGCATGAAATAAGCATATTGGGCCATTTACTTGATTTTACAAATAAATATGTTACCTGTTTAGCGATATTTATTCCAATAGTATATGGCAATTAGATCTGCAGATGCCTTACTGAAAACAATATGAATCCTGTGAATGTTGGGATTTTGTTTGGTTGTTTTTCTAAATTTGGTTTGCTTGTGAAATGCATGATTTTTATCACAATTGTCTCTTGTGCTTATTTTTTCTATTTATTTTAAGCTATGGAAATATGTTCTTAATAAAACACATTAACCAAAAGGAAAAAGAGCCCAGCCTATTGTACAAATGTGTTAAAATCAGGCCAGATATGAGCAAACATGTGCTTGTTTTCAACTGAGCCCAGTTTGGCTGGGAGTTGCAAATGCCATGTGTTGGATGTGTTTTGTGTAATGTGGATATAAAATCAGATGAAACACAGAAGTAGCAATTAGCCACGAGAATCTTCTGTTTTAATTTATATACTTGTGGTCTGAATACTACAATTGGGATCCATGGACATAGTCAATATGACCATAAAGTTTGTCAGTGCTTTTAATTAATATTTTACTGGAAGTATGTGAGTTGTTCAGTGAGCGTCCTGCTGGGTAACAGCAGTTTGTGGTGTCTAAAGTTGGAGGAGTGCTGGTTTAAATCCATATCTTTTGACTATTATTCATAATGGAGTCAGCACATCTTTGCAGTGCCAAAGACTAAGCAGAGTTTTGGCATCCAGTCTGGAGAGGATAACAGTTGTTATTGTTGTTAAGTTTGGCTTTCAACAAGCAAAAGTAATATGATGATGTGAAAGTGATGAAGGCAAATACAATATATGACAGCACATTTTAAAGGATAGGAAAACTTGGGGTTGGGAGGTGGTCTGTGTTAATTGTTTTGTATAAATCATTATCTTCAGCCTCAGGCCAGAAATCGCCCATTTGTAATTTCACAAACTTGTACTGTAAGACCGAAACAGTAAAAAATAATAGAAGCATCAGAATGTTAAGGCACAGCACACATGCTCTGCTCAAAATTGTAGACCAGGAGCTGCAGGATATAGACCCAGACTCTTTCAGAGATAGCTGAGGCTAATAGAATCAAATATTTAAAACAGGAGCCATCAACATAGCCCAAAGTCTTTTTTCATGGTGGCTCACTGCCAATGCCTTGGAAAATAAGGCTATGTGTAATCATGTGCACAGATACCAGCTTCATTGCTACCAATAATCTGTTTATTTAGAAGAAAAAAATATAGTTTCTCCATTGGAAACCCTAGTACACTCAGGTTTAGCTAGGCCTGTATCAGACTCTGTGGAAGGCATCCCAGGAAAAATAGCAACAAAAGAAAAACACCCTGCTGCCCGCCCCCACCCCCCTCCAGAAACACCACAAAACCAAAAAAAAACAGAACAGACAAAATCAAACAAAAACAAACACCCAAACCAAAACAAGCCACACACAAAAAGGAAGGAAAAACTGTTTTATATTAATTTTTTTCTTTTTGTGGAGATGAAAAATTACAAGGCAAATTTAAAAGACAAAAGAAAAAAAGAAAACAATAAGCAAACAAATAAAAGAGCATTGGACAAAATCAAATCTCTCTATTAAAAACAAATCCTAGACTAGAACTGTGCTTAAAGCACCCAGACCATTTTTGTTTTCCTAATATAATTACATGGCTTTTTAATTTCCAGTTAACTCTGAAAGTGAAAACATCTTGGTGAAGTCAGAAGGACAGCCACAGGACGCTCTTCCTCATTCCTATGAAAAAGACATCTCCATTACTGCTACGCTCTGCTTTGGCAGCTGGCTATACCCACACATACCAACCCACTGGGGTATTGCATGACACTCTTCATAGTGCATGAGATAAAATCCCCAGTGTGAAAGGCTTTGCCAGAAATAGGATGATAGAAAACATCTGGTTTTGCAAGTCTTAGTTCGCTGCATGTAGTTACTGAAGCTTCAAATATTCCTTTGTATATGGAGGTTTATCAAAGGAAAAGCAACGAGGGATTTTTGTGTCTTGGTGGGAGATATGTGCAAACTAATATTCGTGGTAGTGTGTACAAGTACTTAGTGGGAGGGTGTCAAGCACAGAGACAGATGCTGCTTAGTGGTACCTGCTGAAGGACAAGAGACAATGGGCACAAACCAAAATACAGATAATTAAACTTAAATATAAAACAATTTGACCATCCAATCAGACACTGAAACAGGTTTTCCAGAGAGATTAGGGAGACTTCCTCTGTGAAGACATTCAAAACCTCACTGAACACAGCCCTAAGCAGCTTGCTCTACTGTTATTACCTGGACAGGGAGGTTGGACTAAACAATCTCTAGAGGTCCCTTCCAGTCTCATCCATGGTCTAGTTATCTGGAATATGCAGGATCCCAGGATCACATTTTAAGAAGCTATGAATGCCCTGCACTGCTCTCTGAGAATAGTAGAAATTGTGCTGTTCCCAGTTCAGTTTTAAACCTAGCTCTGATGCTCTTGGTTACGAAGTCAGTACCTCTGAAACTAAGCTCTAAAGTATCTTTTTTCTTTTCTCTTTTTTTTTTTTAACTACTTGTCTTTAGATTTCAGGTTATTCCAGGTGTTTTCAGTGCCGCAATCACACACTGTCCCACCAAATATTTTATTTGCATTCCTCCTCCTTTCTGAAAGTGCAATCACTGCAATCGTATCTGCAGAGTAGATGACCATTGTTATTTTAGCAGCACACTGCTGAACAGTAGTATTCTATGGTTTTCCACCCACTTTTTTCTAAAGGCAGGTTATATAGAAATACTACAAAAATGCACATGACATTTTTAGGATAGGGAAAAAAATCAAATAATGATATACTATTTTCTGATATTAAATATCTGAATATTATCTAAGTTATTGTGTGACTGTCACCTGTTTAGAATAGCAAAATCTTACCAAAGGTGAGCAAGAAAACACAAGGTTAGGTCCAAATAGACAAAAGCCTCGTTCTTTCAACACATTTCTCCTTCTTTTTAACTCTTTCTATTTCTACCAAATTTTATGATTTTTGAGAGTACTACATGCAGACACACTGGCAGAAACCCCAACTTTAAACTATTTGAAACATGTGGATAAGCATGTGAAAAGATGGACTGTTATCTCAGATGAATCTACACACATTTTGTGGCTAAGGCAACACCTACATACTGCAAGGATTTGCACAGTCAGAATCTGAAGCCCATTTCAGGTACGGCAAAATATTTTCAACCTAAACAGATGTCTACTAAATTTCATTCTCCAAGAGAGCCCGTCTGGTTCAGAGCAGTAGATTTTCTCAGAAAGGTACCTTAATGCTAGGTTTCCCAAGCCAACGTTCTTTTTTCAAGCCATCAGCTCTCACAAGCCATTTTACCTAAAGTTTATTTTTCCAGGGAAAATAGCAACCTTATTTTTGTTTCAAGATAAGCCCACCCACCCATTGACATACTGCTGCCAAGGCAGCCTTGGATTTCTGAGTGATCCACACCAACCACACATGCAGCAGAGTAAACTGATGGATGTGATGGATTCTTTTCACAAATGGTACAAAGTGGATGGAAAACAAGACTAATTTCCTGCTCTCTTTGGCCCTGGTGGTCTTTGCTCTTTACTGATGAGTTTTCCATGATATATGGAACTGCTACACCGTGATATTAAACAATTAGGAAGCCTGTACTTTCTGGCAAGTCACTTAGCACCTCTGTGCAAATTACTCAGAGCTGGGCAGTGCAGGAAGACTGGAGTTCTGGTCGATGCAATCAGGGGAGTTAACATGCTGAATTTCTATGAGCTCTGAGAGAAACAGGACATAAACTAAACTGAACATTTAGGAGTAAGTGTTGCTCATTTTACAGTATTCTACACAGCAATGGAAAGCAAATCAGTTAAAGATATAAGACATCCAGATACATTACTGTGTACAGGTCTGGAGCCCTCAATACAGGAAGAACGTGGACCTGATGGAGAGGGTCCAGAGGAGAGCCATGAAAATGGTCAGGAGTTTGGAGCACCTCTGCTATGAGGACAAGCTGAGCAAGAAGCCTGGAGAAGAGGAGGCTTCAGTAAACCTAATAACGATTTTCCTGAAGGGGGCCTACAAGTAGGATGGAAAGAGACTGCTTACAAAGGCCTGCAGTGACAGGACAAGGGGCAATGGCTTCAAACTAAAGAAGGGCAGATTAAGATTGGATATCAGGAGGAAGTTCTTCATTATGAGGGTGGTGGAACACTGGAACAGGTTGCCCAGGAAGGTGGTTGTGGCCCCTTCCCTGGAGAAATTCAAGATGAGGCTCAACAAGGCCCTGGGCAGCCTGGTGTAGTTGGGGATGTCCCTGCTGTCTGGAGGTCAGACTAGATGACCTTTGTGGTCCCTTTCAACCCAGACCATTCTATGATTCTATAATTCTGTGATTCTATGATTACTAGTGTCATTCACTCTGTCATGTGCCACAGTGATATAAATCACTCTATGGATGCAAATTATTATTATTATTATGTATTGTTCAAATAATTTGGTATTTAAACTTATAATAACTAGTATTATGTTCATCAGTCTGATTCCCACAATTTCTCTTGCTATTTTCTCTACCTCTCTCAAATGCCAGGTGAAATGTTTACTCTATTTTCTTATTTGTAGTCTACTTCCCTGTCTAGGATCTCTTGTATCCTACAACTGAACAGCAGAGGGATATAATATTGGCCACAGACTTCTGCTCTAGCATGTAGACTTCCTTAGAAAAATTAGTATATAGAATAAAATATTTATATTTTTATTTTAAAAAATGGGGGAGGGGAGACATAAAATAAATTTAAAGAGATGCAATATGGACTTCCTTGAACATGTAAAGAACCTCTCTTTTAAGAAATGACAAATCAGAGCGAAAACTGGATTAATTCAAATTTCTTATAATGAGATTCATATGACTGTCAGATCTGAGGCAGCAGTGTGATTTCTTGCCTTTCAGTATAGCAGCCACCACCACAAGATTGGTCTGAGGGAGCTGGGGTTACTCAGCCTGGAGAAGAGAAGGCTCCACGCAGACCTAATCAGCACTTTCCAACACGTGAATGGGGCTTGGAAGAAGGCTTGAAGGGACTGCTTGCAAAGGCCTGCAGAGATAGGATAAGGGGCAATGGTTTGAAATTACAGAAGAGCAGATTTAGATTGGATGTTATACAATGAAGGTGGATAAGCACTGAAACAGGTTGTCCAGAGAAATGGTTGAGGCCCCTCCCTGGAGATATTCAAGGTGAAGTTCAAAGGGGCTCTGGGCAACCTTATCCGTTGAGGATGTTCCTGCTTACTGCAGGAGGGGTTGGACGAGATGACCTTTAGAGGTTCCTTCCAACGTGGGTGACTCTATGAAATCTTTGCTGGCTTACCTGCCAGAGCGAAACCCCTAAAGCTTTCCTGGCACCCAAGCACACAGCAACAGCCATACTCTTCCCTACTTTGCCTCCTTCGTCTCTCTACACTGCTCCCTATCCACAGCTCCCTTCCTCACCCCTCTATTTTCTAA
Organism: Colaptes auratus; assembly: GCA_015227895.2. Classification (NCBI taxonomy): domain Eukaryota; kingdom Metazoa; phylum Chordata; class Aves; order Piciformes; family Picidae; genus Colaptes; species Colaptes auratus. The sequence continues at coordinate 69,199,215 of CM026897.1, read as the reverse complement.
CCCTAGCTGTGAAATCACATGCAGATTCTGTTTTCAAGTAGATGCAGGTTGCATAAGCATAGCTGACAAATTAATAGGTATGGTAATTGCATTATGGGATGGATGGTAGGTGATGGCCTGAGATTACCACATCCAGTGACATCACCTGTCTGGGTCAGGTGTGGCTTTAGGTTTGTTTCTTGTTCTTACATAATGTTGTGATAATCTGATTTGTGACACAAGGTGAAAACGTAGGGTGCAAACAGCGGTAAATATCAGGCCTAGAAAAGAATTTCTGCTGAAATGGTCTTTTGAAATACAGCTTCATTTTTGTTTTCAGGCAATGAAATTTTGTTTCCAGGGTGGTTGGGATTTTTTTTTGTTTTGGTGTGGGTGTTTATTTTGGAGACTTTTGGCCAAAATGAGGAGCTTGATTAAACAAATAAAATAAGTTATTAAAAAATAACTGCTTTTGTCCTTGATCCTGCTGCTGCACCTTACTGGTGCCTGTTTTCCCATGCGGCTGCCACTTTTCCATAGGGCTGGGCTCCTGAGCCAGGCTTTGCCTTCCAGATGTCAAGAACATGGAATGACACCACCACTACTGCCTCCTCCTTGCCTCACCAGCAAATTGTATGATGCAGATACTCTCTCCAGCAGAGAGGGGAGAAGGGAGTGAGAGGAGACTGGGAATCACTCTCAGGAGATGTCACAGGCACACCCCCAGCCAAAATATTTGTGTTCTGCACTCCTCAGCAGCAAGTCAGAGATTTTTCTAGGCAAAGAATTGGTGGCCCAGATCCAGCCCCAAAGTTACATTTGTGCTTTACTTTTTGAATAAGAGCATGTGTGTAAATTTAAGGGCTTGAAATTAATAATGTGCAAAACTGTTTGTGTTTGGGAGGATTTAGATTGTCGTGATGAGAAAAATTAATTGTAGATAGTAGAAGCCTTAGAATTTGCCAGATCTACTCACATAATAACAAATCACAGACATTAGCTACGAATTTTCAAGAGAAAGCATTTTTCAGGTTATGATCACTGGATAAGTCATGCCAGAACTTTCAATGATGTTAAGTGTCTGTTCAGAGACCTTCATTATCATGAACAGTACAAAACTGGGCAGCTACAATGCTTCATTCCTTTCCCATGTCATGGCCACTTAATCCTTGCCAACAAATGTGTTTTCTTTTTTTCATAATTTCTTTTTTCTTCATAGTTTTATATTGTTTAGCCTCAAACTATAAGCCTCTTCTCTATATATTTCAGCACACAGACTTTACATCATCCAATAATTCCATGGGCTGGCCAGGACTGATGCATTTCAGGTATTGCATAAATGCTAACATACTTGTTGTCATTGCAACTATCTCCATAATTCCAGATCCTTAGGAAACAAGATCAAAATGCTTCCTTCCACCTTTTTTTCCTGTATTTTGGTATCAAAGCATCGTTCTGAATCAATGCTGTCTCTTGAGTGAGGAGAACTCCTGTTCTACTCAGTTTAAAGGAGAGGACCTGAGTTTAATTCTAGGATGATCTTTTTAATTCTCCTTCAACTCTGAAATTAGCTGAGATTTTAATGACTACAGAAGAACTGTCTAGTGATGATTAAATTAAAAAAGATACCTTAAAACACTTGCACACTTTCATAAAATGTGGCAGCACTCAGTTTACTGCCACATGCAGCCTTGTCCTGTCCTCTATTTCTTGCTGCAAGAGCAAAGGTACAGCTGTTCTTCACCTTTAAAGGGTTCTTCCTGTGCTAATACCTATCATGACTTCCACTTAACTTTGCAAATGGAAGAAAAATGGCTAGACAACCAAACCACCAAGAAAATACCCATTAGAATCATCTCTATGCGATCAGTTACATCACCAATGTCAAGTATAAAATAAATCAAGTGTAAGGCACAAAATATAGTCTTAGGTTGAAAGTATTCAAATAAATGCTGAATCGAATCTGGGACAGTGTTAAAGAGATTATCAACTGCCTTCTGGATAGCAGTTTGACAGATAATATGGGAAATAGAGGTAGAAAATGCTTTTTGTTGATGGGCTTCAATTTGGCAGTGAAGTGGCCCAGCTACTTATACTGCTCTGTCAGGTTTTGTAACTACTGCAACAGAAGATAACATTTTGGTAGACAGATATTCAAGGGCCCATTACTGAATTTCTTTTCAATAAAATTCAATCTGAAAAAGGAGCTGTCCATGCAGTGTTGTAACTTATGAAACTATTTTCTTTCTCAGTAGATACAAAGAAGAAAATATATTTATCAATTATTTTTTTCACTGAAAGATATGAAAAATAGGCATAGCATCAAGAGCTGCTGGATTAACTAAATTGAGTTTACCTTGCAATGGATCAGTGATTTGAACAAGGGTTGAACTTAATTATTTTTTTTGTGTGTGTGAAGAATAATCTCACAGGGTTTCATTCCAAGGATTTTTGTGGTGTAAGATCTGCTTAATGTCAAACTTAATGTTATCTGGACAAAACTTAACAGACTTGGAGACAAAGATATAAAAAGCTTTTCCATAACAAAGGAAGGGCATATTTATAAAGTGTGCATGTGAAACATATGTATTTTTATGTGTGTATAAACAGAGTAAAGAAGAGACTGGATGGGGCGCTTGGTGCCATAGTTTGGTTGATTAGATGGTCTTGGGTGATAGGTTTGACTCAATGATCTTGAAGGTCTTTTCCAACTTGGGTAATTCTATTCTATTCTATTCTATTCTATTCTATTCTATTCTATTCTATTCTATTCTATTCTATTCTATTCTATTCTAAACTTCACTCAGAGTGGAACTGATCCACTCTTCTTTATATTCTATGCACTTGCATTGTATATAGAATCATAGAATTGTTAGGGTTGGAAGGGACCTCAAAGATCATCTAGCTCCAATCACCCTGATTTGGACAGGGACACCTCACACTAGATCACATTGCTCAGAGACATTTCCAGCCTGGCCTTAAAAACCTCCAGGGATAAAGTTTCCAGCACATCCCTGGGCAAGCTGTTCCAGTGTCTCACCACCCTCATGGTGAAGAATTTCTTCCTAACATCCAGTCTGAATCTACCCATTTCTATTTTTGTTCCATTCCCCTAATCATATCATTACCCGACACCCTAAAATTCCCTCACCAGATCTTGTAGGCCCTGCTAAGATACTGGAAGGCCACAATTAGGTCACCTCGGAGCCTTCTCTCCTCCAGACTGAATAGTCCCAGGTCTTTCAGTCTGTCCTCAGAGAGGAGCTCCAACCCTGTGATCATCCTCTTGGCCCTTTTCTGGACACATTCCAGCACATCCAAATCCTTCCTGTAATAGGGCCTCCAGAACTGGATGCAGTACTCCAGGTGGGGTCCCATCAGAGTGAAGCAGAGGGGGAGAATCACCTAGCTCAACCTGCTGGCTATGCTTCTCTTGTTATAGCCCAGGATATGGTTGGCTTTCTGTGGTGCAAGTGCACACTGGTGTCTCATATTGAGCATGTCATCCACCAGCACTCCCAAATCCTTTTTCTTCAAGGTTGTTCTCAAGCCAGTCCTTGCCCAGACTCTATAGGTGTTTGGGATTTCCCTAACCCAGTTCTTCACTGAGTAAATCAGAGGACAATGTTATCTGCTGAAAGAAAAAATAAAGCTATTACTATCTTTAGCAATTAGAAGCCATGGGTGTGATTTTGCTCAACACAGGGAAGCAAAAAAAAAACTTTTCATTAATTGCCTGCCCAAATTAATTTGTCTTGGTACATGTTAAGTCACAGACATAGTTCTAAAGCTAAGGGAAAGGATTCTTCCCGAAGTAATTTTATGTCTTCCTTCATAAGGAGCTTTGAGATTGCACCTCCAGCCTCATTAAAACCAGAAAAATAAACTCTCCCCAAGAGGACCCTCATGCATCTGTTCTGCCAGCACTGGATCCTGACAGCCATCTGGCAGGACCAGCTTCTGCTGGATCAGACCCCTGCTTCCATTTGCAGCTTCAAATGTTTGAGGTCCATACAGCATCATCAGCAGATGTGAGCAAGCCCGTGACAGTGAAATTTGACCTTGTCTTCCATGTTTGCAAAATCCCAGAGAGAACATACTCCTTATGCTTATGCATTACTTGTTGTAAAGACTCAGAAAGCATTTCAAATATTTTTTCTTCTTCTGGCAGGATTAATTTACAAGATAAAATGAGAGCTTTTTCCCTTCTGTTGTGATTAATCTATCACAATGGCATTGTCTGTGTCTGTAAATTGCAAACATAACCATCCTGTTCAAGGAAAGCACATCCCCCATCCCAACAGAATTTTCCAGCATCCAGCAATTTTTGCAGATCTTCTATGAAATAGAAACTGCTGCTTCACAAAAATCGCCATACAAGGCAAATCCTATCTAATCTTTTCTTATATTATTCTCATGCAGTCTGAATGTGCTTTGTATTTTTATGTCAGCAATATTTTAACAAGTAATTATAGTAGCTGGCAGAGATCTTTATGAAGCAGCAATTTCTATTCCACAGAATATCTACAGTTGTGAGAAAAAAATAGCAGGATATTGAACACACTAAAAAAAAAACACAACAACTTTCCAAGTTTTATTTTTAGAAAAAACATAATTTTCAAAACAATTTCAAGTTTGAATGGTCACAGCAATTCCTCTAGAAATATAATTACAAAATGATTAAATGTCTTCTGGATATGAATTTCTAAGACTAACAGTGAGGGACTTCTAGAAACAAACTACCCATGAAAAAGAGATTAGTTGAAGTGGAATCCAGTACTTCTCCTTCTTTCCAGGCTGCTTCAGTCTCTCCTCATACAACTTTCCCTCCAGCCCCCTCACCAGTCTTGTCACTCTCCTCTGGACCTGCTCCAGCAGCTCAATATCCTTGCTGAAGTGAGTGGCCCAGAGCTGCACACAGTACTTGAGATGAGGTCTCATCAGTGCTGAGTACAGGGGTAGAATTACATCCCTAGACCTGCTGGCCACACTCTTCCTGATACAAGCCAAGATGCCGTTGGTCCTCCATGCCACCTAGGCACACTGCTGGCTCATGTTCAGCTGGCTGTCAACCAACACTCCCAGGTTCCTCTCTGCCAGGCAGCTCTGCAGCCACTCATCCCCCAGTGTGTAGCGCTGCATGGGGTCGTTGTGGCCAAAGGGTTTCATAGTTTCATAGTTTCATAGTTTCAGTCAGGGTTGGAAGGGACCACAAGGATGGGCAGGGACACTCTACACTAGATCAGGCTGGCCAGAGCCTCATCCAGCCTGTTCTTAAACACTTCCAGGGACGGGGCCTCAACCACCTCCCTGGATAACCCATTCCAGGGCTTCACCACCCTCATGGTGAAGAACTTCCTCCTCACATCTAGCCTGAATCTCCCCACCTCCAGCTTCATCCCATTCCCCCTAGTCCTATCACTACCTGATAGCCTGAAAAGTCCCTCCCCAGCCTTCTTGTAGGCCCCCTTCAGATACTGGAAGGCCACAATTAGGTCACCTCGGAGCCTTCTCTTCTGCACTTGCCCTTGTTAAACCTCATACTGTTGGCCTCAGCCCATCAACCCAGCCTGTCCAGGTCTCTCTGGAAGAGTCTATCCAACAGATGATCAGGGAAATCAAGAGCAGTTTTGCTAAGTTCTGCCTATTTTGTGTGATCTTATGGCTGAAAGTCAAAAGATGGGAATGAGGAAGAGAATGATTGTGTCTCAGTGGTCATGTTTTAGCAGTCAGAGTTGCTCTTGGTTTGTCTTTCAAAGCCTTTCAGACATTGAAGTGGAGCAACTAAGATGACTGGAAGAGTCAACACGGGTAAATGGCACTGCACTTTAACCACATTGTCACTATAAAGAATTGAATCTGAAAGATCACGGTCATGCAGGGCCAGAGTTCTTTTTCCTTAAACATAGCTGAGCATTCCCCTGCAGAAGTTCTGAGGAAGGAATAAAAATGAAGTCCTTTGTACTGCTAGCCATGCTATGTCCCAGTCCTATGTGGCTCATCCTTTCCGGCGCAATCACACTACATTGGGCTTGGCACTGGAAGAAGGTTTTGCCTGTCAAAGTTATTTCCATTTAGTAATCCTCATGTCACAGAGAAAAGACTTCCCTGAAAAGCCTGCCACTGCCAGGACAGCTGCAATGCAAACTGGTCCCAACTGATACAATTGAAGGGAACTGAAACAAAACTGAACCTGACAACTCAGGCTTGTGCCTGGCTATGCCAGCAACACAACACCCAGTAACAGATGATTAATATTACACTGGCTGGTAATTTCTGTTTGATTTGGCTTGTTTCATAGTAGCAACCAAGTGACCTCTGTCATCACCTATGAGAGGGAATGCGGCCTCCAGAGGCTACCCCATGAAATACAACCCAAAGTTAAGATTTATCAAGTAGAAAAGTTCTCCTCTCATAATGGTTTCTACACAGGTCACAGACTCAAGAATGAATTTCTGTAACACATGGTCTAAAGAAGTAGAGAAATTTTTATAATTAAATTTTCATCCTTAAATCCACATCAATTTTTCTGAAAGAAGGAACAATTCTATTTTTTTTTCAGCATGTGGAATCTAGTTTAAGAGGAGGGAAAAAAGGAAAGAGGAGGGAAAAAAGAATACTAAAAAGAAATACGGAGGAATGAAGGAGGCTAAATCCTCATCCTCTGTTAGGTCCAATTGTTGTGAGAAAAATTAGTTGCTTGGTGTAGCTGATTATAATAGCTTGTGAACATACTACTTGCTTATGACTACAGAAAACACAGAGTTTTTATCTTGTCTATTGAGAAGGTGCAGTGGGAGAAGGTTCTGACATCAGGTACAAGGCTGCAAAGGAGAAGAGAAAGAAAAAAAGTCCAAAAGTCCTGAAGAAAGAAAGTTATAGGATCTTTGGTCTCTTCCAACCTGGTTAATTCTATTCTACTCTATTCTATTCCTTTATCATATTTCTCTGGATACTAACTAGAAAATCACTATCCTTTCATTTACTTCCTTTACTTTCCTTTTGTCATTGGTAGTTTATTTGCAAACATTATGCTTGAAAATACGCAGACCATATGAAAAATGCACGCTACTTCCATCTTTGTTAAAATCCCAGTGGTCATCATTCAGGAAACTTTTCTTTTCTTACCTAGCCTAATTCCAGATCTTTATTCATTTATCCAGCAGACAAATCTGAAAAGGTTACTCAGTATATACATCTATTTTAATTATTTTTTCTGGAACAAATTAAAGATATTAACTTTGCTATTTCTGAAGGCTCTTGTTGAGGAATATTCCTTTGCCTGGATAGCCCCATCTGTTGTTTCTTTCTGTGGTTCTTCCTGGTCAGGGTCTCCCCTGACTTAATGTTAGCAGAATGGATGTGCACCAGAACTTGCAAAATTCATTGCTGTGAATCACAGTGCCACTGTCCCTGTAGAGCTCAGGCTTGACGGGCACATCACAGGTTATATAGGTTTGGGCGCCTGGCACCAGCAGAGTCTGCACAGAGTAAGTGCAAAAAGGCATCTGCAGACATGTCAGAGACCACCCCTCTTAGAGAAAAATGTTGAGAGTCAGGCATGCATGCAGCTCTGCTGGGGAGCGAGTGGCTGCAGCTAACAGCTTGTTACTTGCCTCCAATAGTGGGCCTACTTACTTTGCTTAAAGGACTTTGGAGACTTCCCTCTTCCAAAGGCACTGGAGAACAGACTTTGACAATGGTGATTATACCTTCTAAAGTGATACCTTCTGGCTTTCAAGATTATCCCACGTAGCTCTTGGAAGACATATAGTAATGCAACAGTCCTCTGCCTCTCCAAGTATCATGTACTAACCTCTGTGCAAAGCTTCCTGCTAGCTCCTGTGCAGTCACTATTGCTGTTGCACCAGTAGTTGCTGTGTAGATTGCATCAGTCAAAATGCTCCATTTATATCTAATTGTTCTTCTTCCTTATCACTAATCGGGAATGCTAATTAGGATAAGAAGTAGAAAATTAAGGGAAAAGATCTCTGAGTGAGCAGTTTCCCAGCAATTAATAGTAGGCAAATTGCCATCTGTCAAGCACCTGTTGGTTTCCTAGTAATAAATTAGGGAATATCAGAACTATATGGCAAAGGAACAGAGAAATAGAAGGGTGAAACAGGGAGTATGCATATGGGTCATGTCCCAACATGGAAGAGCGATTTAAGGGGCAAAAGGAAATTAACTTTCCAGGGCTGAAACCTGGGGAGAATTCCAGAAAGTTCTGGGTAAGTTAGTCTGACGCATAGACTTTCTTGTTTTCACTCATTGTGTGAATTTGAAATGATTGAGTCTGTGTCAAAAGTTTGGATTACTTGGATTAAACTCATATTTACCCATGTACAAACAAGGCTGGGACCCGTCATATTGATGCATAACAATGCCCAACAAAAATATTTACTCAGCAAAGAAGGCTTTTATAGATGTCTTTCAATATCTCATCAGGTCCTGCTGCTGTCAAACCAAAACATTTGCCAATGAGCAGCAATAGGACAGCCAGGTGATTCAGACTGCTATTTATGTGCCCTGTAAAAAAGGCCCATATCTCAGTGTTCATTTCATAGAAAGGTATTGCCTTTGAATCTTGACCTCAGCAGTGCAGGTATGGAATGTAGTGTCAGACTTTGCTTTTTTCACTTTGTCCTTGAGGGACCACCTGGCCTGCCATGATGGCTTTGGCATAAGACTAACTTCTGTTTGGCAGCTGTGAGCTGAGGGATCACCCCTCAAAACAAGACAGAAGGATGAAGTATATATATAGGCTTATCCTTACCATCCATTTAAGTAATTATGTTTTGCTTTCTTTTAAGTTGTTTCTCAGCCACTAGTGACTGGATAAAACTATTGGTGACTTCAGCCACCCATTTTAACCACTAATCCTATATGTTTCTTCCTGACACTGCTTTTTAGGTATTTTCTCTTTAGGAACGTGTCCAACACTTTTCTAATCTAACTATGGCTCTCTGTTAAGCATACAGAAATCAGATTTTGACAAGAAGAGTTACTGGCCTTACTTTGGCTACACTCAGAATTGACTGAAGATCTTGTGTGGGGCATGTGTATTTCAATTCTTACACTCGTAGATAGAGAGCAAAATGCTCCTGGCCAGTGACTGATGAGTGCTCTGAGCTAAGGTCTGTAGCTGCAGTGACTCTTTAACACAACACTGACTCAGCTATCAATCATATAGGATGTGTTTGTAAAAGAGGGGCAGGGATCTCTGCCCTTCTTTGAGCACTCATCAGTCAACTTTAGCAACAAGAAGGCTTAGCTGCAACATGTCAAGTAGGTCTTGCCTTACATCTCAAGCCTCTTAAAGAAATATTTACTGCAAAAGGTGATTCACTACATTCTTCTCTAGAGATCTCTGCAACAATCACCACAAATAGCTCTCACTGAACTACCAAAAATAAATGTGTAAGAACTTCAAAGATGAGTATTAGCCAAACCAGGTGTTAAACTATACCCATCTGCATTACGGAGGCAGCAGCATTCAGACTTGTCTGTCTTTGCTGCAATGACAAGGTTTTGTGGTAGGTCACAGATGAAAAAGAGGAGATATGCCTTCATCTGCTCCTCACAATACAATTCTTCCCAAACTCAGACCAGAAAATAGCATCAGTATCTGCTGGATGCTGGATGTGGGGGACTGTCTGTCTGCTTCACACAGTTCCCATCCTACCCTGGGACTCTACATCACTTCCCCCCTGCTACATCTGCTTGACAGCCAATATTTCTTGTCCTAATCAGGAGGTAAGCAATAAAAAGTGCCTCAAGTGGTCCACCCAGACATGCAGGAAATGCTCGCTAGAAGGCTCTTGTCATACCTCAGGAAAATCTAAGGGAGTGGGTAAAAGATATTTATTTTTATGCCTTTCCTAGAGACTTGTATCTTTTCAAAGGTTTCAAATACTTTCAGTTATTGGGGTTTTCCTTATTGTGCCATGAAAACACTTTCTGAGAAATAATTTCCTTTAGTAAGGTGTTTTCCAATTATCAGCTACACTGATACCATATCAAGTGGAAGGTGTGATCTTTCAACCAGCTGTCTATTTTCAACCAGTAGAAAGCTGTTACTTGCCCTCACCCTGATGCAATCTACTAATTACTAAATCTATACACTTGTTTTTCCTTTAATGCAGAGCTACAACAGCAAGTTATGTTAAACTTACTAATCTCAAGAAGCCATAAAAACTAGAAAAATATGAAAAACAAATACATATAGAATAAATATGAGCTAAAAGGTGAATGTCATTTCACATGGAGATAGAGATAGGCAAGAAAAGATGAGAAGGAAAATTGTTGCCCCACCTTATGCAAATTTACAAGATTTTGAAACGTTTGTTTTTCACAGTTTCAAAGGCTAGAATCAAAATCTTAAAAATATTTGCAAGTTGTAAATCAGCAAAAGTTATTATCTAGATCAAACCAGTTCTCTTTTTACGACACACAATTTAGTTAAATCATTATCTAAATCAACATAGATTTTTGTCCAAAAATCTTTGCATATCTAACAAATTCTCTGTGACTACCCAAGCACATTTCTCAACACGCATTTCATCTAAGAGATAAAGATGTGCTACTGTCTTCATTTTATAGATAAGAAAACTTCAGTATTGGAAACCACTTCAGCTTACGTAGCTAAAATTAGATTTTTTGTATTGTATGTGAACTTTAAAAAGCAAGAAACCTCTGGATGTTCCCATTAGTTCAGCAACTCTGAAAATCTGAAGTTCAGGACACCTTATTATGAGTTTTACTCTAAGTTCGTTCCCTTGAAGGAGGAGATAACACAGTAAAATAAATTAATCACACAAACTTTAGAGCTTGAGGTCAGCTATCAAGCCATCATATTCTTCCTGGCAGCAGAAGTTTGGCTGAGAACCTAGGAGTGAATAATACTAACAACCTCAGGCTGGTAGTTTTCCTAGCGCTTCATCTAATACTTGGGCACACTGGTTCATCACATGAGGTGGCTCAGCAGGGTTATGCCTACCTTCAGTTTTGAAAAGTCTAGATTTGAGAAAAGCGTGATATAACATGTATTTATATAATTTAAATGCTGTTTATTTCTTGGCTATATAGAAACATACAGACTTTGAGGAACCAGCCTGATAGTTAAAAATACAGACTTAGCTAAATTTACAGCTAGTAACCTTTTCAGAGGTTGAACTGCTTGAGAGGTAAATGTCAGAAATACAAGGAGGAGATTCAAACAATGACAACACAATAAAATTAATTTTAAGGAAGAACAATTTACTTTTAGGAACAGAAGAGCAAAAAGTTACAATGAACATTCTTCAATCAAGTGACCAGAGTTACTTATACATATTGCTATAGAGTCTGTCTTTCCTTGTCTTTGCTTGTGGAATGCCACAGCAATAAACCCTATGACTTTGCAACATTGGAAGGAAAAACAGGATAGAGTCTTAAGCCTGTTAAAAAACTAACCCACAGAAGCCGAGTGACCTAAAGGGACTGTGAAACAGACAAAACTCCTAGGTGTGGGATTTTTGCCACAGGATATACAGGCAAGGAAGGAAAAGGGTATGGCAAAGCTCCACTGGATTTGAGAAACGGACCTCATATTCACTTTGAAGTCCTGGGAGATAGGGGGGTGGAAGATAAAGCACTAAAAACTTCCGACACTCAGTTTCACCTGAGACTTGGAATCAACAATGATAATTTAATCAGAAAGGAATGTTAATTAAAGCTTCAGGTCCTATGTATAGACAGCAATTAGTTACATGTGTTGATCAGCATTTTGCTCTATTGAATACAGAACAACCAGAATAAATCCTATCTGGAAATGCTACATGTAAGACAATTCAGGCCTGTTGTATGCAGGGATGTGAATGGCATTAAATAGCTCTAACTTAAGTTTGTTCTGCTCCCTAGAAACTGGACCTGGATGAGCACTCTTATTCCTAGCACATGTGCTGTACATTAGGAAACAGGGACAGCAGTCAAAGAGAGAGAAAGTGAGCCCAAAGAAAAGGGAAAGGAAAGGTCAGTTTCTACCTGTCCGTTAGCAAACAGCACAAGTTGGTTTGCACATTTTAGCAAGTGTGTGGTGTAAAGATGTAGCAGAAGCTACCTGGAGGCCTGATACTGCCTGAAGAAGTGTTTCAATGCCCTGCCACCCCCTGTCTTTGTGCTTTTACCATGTCTTACCAGTTACCGTAGTGTCAGAAGGGCCACAAGAAGCAGGTGACCCCATTGCTTGTATGACTCAATTTTGACTAGCCTTGTGCTTCAAGACATCTTTCAGCTAGGTGAGACAGCATGTCCACATTAGTCCAATGGGCAAAGTGGGCACAAGAAGCAGGTCTGGCCTGGTCTTAGAGGCAGCTATCTTCTGGATCAACTTAGTTGTGCTGTCCATCTGCACTCATAAATTTACCTCAACCTGATACTGTGTGTGCACTGGTAGATGCCTCCTCATTTAACTAATTGTTCAGGTATTGGGTGGAGAGTGGTGAGTCCAAAGATAAATTCTTGGGTCCTAGTTTTGGACAGAATGTTTGCCACAACAGCATTAGTTTAGGGCTTTGAGGACACAGCACTTTATTATTGGAGGAGCAAGAGATTTTAGGGACAGTGTCAATATTTTTAACTCCATCTTGCTGAAGGGTATCATAAACATGAATTGTTTGTCTCCTTATGCAATCATTCGGTTTATTAAGGTGTTTCAGAAGTAAATCTTGCCAACATTCAGAAACAGTAGCACTGCTATTAATGTCCAATGAATTGCTGAAATGTAAGAACTTGAAAGTGATCTCAGAAACTGGCATTTATTTATGCTTATGATTACTTACATCAATCCCACAGGTCACTATCTGTAGTGGATGATGCTTATGGCCAGGATATTGCCCCAAATATTTCTAGGACATACTTTTTCTGTGTGTTAACCCTCCTTTGTTTCCCCCTCCTTTCTGAAGGCGGCAGGGGGGATCCTGGCACCACTGAGTCCAGGTGAACTGCCTGCCTGGGCGTGGTCTCACCCCTGTGGTAGGCAAGGACCAGGCTATAGGTTTGTTTCCCTGTTTATAGCATAAGCTTACACCATATTTGGTAGCTGCCAGTTCATTGGTTAACCTTTGTGTTAGCAACAGATGCTCATTGGACCAGTATTCACTGGGGCAAATGGTAAATAGGGGTTGTTTGGTGATGAAACCCACCCCCCCCACCCCCACCCCCCAATTGGTGTTCAAGTCTGTATCTGTGTGCGCACCAGTGCTGTTGTGGTTCACCTTGCCCGGGACTAAAGCCAGTGCTCCAAGAGGCTTCGTGGTACTTTGCCACCACCACCCAACCGCGTGCAGTGCTGTGGACAGTACCCCGTGGGATCAGCCGCTGCATGATCTATCGCCGCAGGAGAACACCTGGTAACCCGTGTGAACCAGTGCTGCTGAACTGCCACAGTGCCCCCCCCCGCCCCGAGCGGGGAACCTCCGTATCCTGGGAGAAGCCGCAGCCACGCGGTGCAGCCACGCGGTCGGCGCCATTTCCTGTGTCCTTATTACGGCATATCCGTGCCACGTTCTGCGGACTATAAACATTCTTAAGGGAAGACTTCACGAAGTTCTCAGCTTGTGAGTAAGCCGAGCCTTTCTTCATACAGTTTCAGTTGGGGTAGCATGCAGATCTCTCCGGGTGGAGGATCGCCAGTCACTGACCAACCTCCTCCCCCACCGCTTTCCAAATCAGTTTCGATTCTAAGTTCTGTGAATCATTTGGTTTAAGTGCCTATGCCTAAACATTCTGTAAAGATAGTTTCACTAACCGAATATCGATACCTGTGAAGGGGGACTGTATATACCCCGTTGCAGAGTTTGTATATATATATATATAAAAAAATCTTAACATATTTTTCATTGATATCTCTGCCGCTCATTTCTGAGGGCATATTCACAACACTATCAACAGTTTAGGAAGCAATCAGAAGGCTTTCATTATGTTTAGGGAATATAACATTAGTAAACATCTTTAGCAATCCCTTTGTGAACTACAGCAAATAATTAAAAAAATTATAACGATAGCATTCCTTCTGATTGGTTAAATAAGCACAATGATGTCATGAACATAAGTGATCTCAGAACCTTCCCATTGCCAGGACAAACCCAGGAAACTGCAGCTGTAGAAAAGGTGATGAGCTTTTAGACAGCCAACGTGAAGCAATTCATAAAATTTGGGATTTCTTAATTGTTGATTAAAGCCAATAGTAGAGTCTTTATTCACAAATTATCTGCCTTGTATTCTTGTTTAGTTAATCACAATAATACAGATATGACAAAATATATGTAGGTAACTGATCTCTAGAGTTGAATTTCTCAAGTTTGCCTATAGCAAGATTTCGTTTTGTACCACCCACACATTGCTTCGCTTATGTGAAACAAAAATCTGACAAGCTTTCAAAAAGCTACACCTCTGATTCTCTTGCTGTTAGTCTTTTCATTGCTAAGACAAAATGGCTGTTTATACAGGCCAGCAACTCCTGGTGTTTCTCTTTGTCCTCGGCCACACCTGCATAACCACTAGTAAAACAAGAAGTTAAAAAATAATTAAAAGCTATTAAGTACATGTTTCCTATGTGGTGATAGTTATTTTTTCCCATTTCCATTTCTTGAAAGGTTAAAACTTCAGTATTTGTAGTTTACAATGTTGCCATAAAAAGAAGTTTTGCAACTCTGCTTTTTCTATAGTTCTAAAATAGTTCAGCTATTTTATTTTTTCCTGTGGACATTTTTAGAGGGAAATTGGCCAGAAATAGTTACATGATGGAGAACTCTCATAACTTTGTTACATGAAAATTTGAATCAAGAGTATCTTCCTGTCTGCAGACCAACATGTTCAACATTTAACGTCTGTTTCTTTACTTTTCTCCATTATTTTATCTTAATCTAAAATCTTGACTTACCCTTACTGCTTGGTAACTTGCAGGTTTATATCAGTACCTATGGGAAGTATGTATTTTGACTCTTCAGATGCAGAATAAAAGTTGTTCAGGGATAAAGAAAAACAGATTAAGTAAGTACAAAAATCCCAAGAAATGTATCTTCTAAAGAACAAAAGGTTTCTCAAGGATAGCGGGTGACTCCTGTTGCTTCTGGTACAGGTTAACTGTGTTTTAAGTGAAACACACTGGAGATTTGAGGAAATGTTGTGTATTCATTCTTCCTCCAGGAAATGCAAAAATGTGGTGTTTGCTGATGACATACATGGAGTTCATGATCTGTAAAGGATTTTAGTGGGGTGAAAAATAGTCTTCACTCTTTTTACTAGCCAGGCATTAAAATCTCCAATGTATACCTCTACCTACTAGCAATAGCATTCAATCACTTATATTTATGAATATGTGTTTGATTTTTAAAAACGATTACGAGTTGTTTTTTTCTGTACTAGCTTGCTTCCTTTCTTCCAGTTGCACTAGAACATGCAACTGTTGGATTCCACTTCCATTTTCCCTAGTGGAATTTACAGGTAAACAGGTTGAAAGGATTACAAGTGATGTTAAGGGAATATGTTGTTGTTCAGTATATGGAAAATACAGGAGAAGGTGAAACAAGTGATATGTTTCAAATCAAGCTCATATCTCTGTGGGAATTGAGCTGGCAGATTTTCTGTGCTTATTTGAAGGGATATTATCCAAAGACATGCTATAATCCCACCAATAAAAAAATGACAGACTATGTGGAGGGCTCATATATACCCAGCAAGACAGGTGACATTGATATACTGGGGAAGTAAATCATTATCTGGCAATCAGGAGCCCTATTAATCATTGCCACACAGTATTGCTGTTGAACCACACAGCTGGCTGCAGATTTGTAGTTTTGTCCCTTCCTCTCTCTCATTGTTATTCTAGAGATATAGCTCCTGGGCCTGAGGCACTGGGCTCCACAGTGCCAGAGGCAGGCTGAGAACAAGGTGACTCCTAGAGATGCAGCTGCCCTTCAGCACTCTCTAATTTTAAATTTCTAATTTTTAAATGCTGTCTTGTGGGCCTGAGGGTCTCTCACAAGCTTCACACCCAGTAGCACTCATGTAAGCACATATCTGACAGTCATATAAAGAAATACTTTCCTCAGATAGAGTTTGCTGCACCCTGAGCATGTATGTACAGCAAGCTGGAGGCCTAATTATTCCCTGCGCTCAGAGGCAGTAGCAAGAACAGTTTGATTCCCACATCATTACCTGTACTATTGGAAAGGTAGTGTGTGATGATACAATAAACTTAGGACTTCTCTGAATTTGAAAAAAAGCAGTGGGAGACTGAATCATGAGTCTCACACATCCTCTGAAGTACCTGATGTGCTGGAGACCACCAACCAAAAAGCAAATTGCTTTTTGGACAGTTTAAAGTGAAAGCTGATGTGCATGGAAAGAGTGTCTTCAGCATGTAGCCAAAATGCATTTTTTTTCTGGTAGAATAATAGATCTGTGGAAAGCTGAGACATGAGTGCTTGCTTACAACCATTTTTATTATATCACTGTGAACAGGAGGTCTGAATGGCATAAAATCCCTTACTAGCTCATAATCACTCAACAGACAGACATAACAGAGAGGCAGGGAGCAAGGGAACAGGATGTGTGTCATGAATATGATGTAAAATATGGATGGAAGCTGAAGAAAGGAGGGAGGATTTGGCTGAAGTAGGGAGTATCAGTCATTATTTCTCCAGAGCTATAAATTAGTAGAAATACAGCAGATAAAGGACAATGTATTCTTTGGAATGAGGGTATAAAGGGAGTGCAGTTCTAGGAGTAGAAGAAACAAGTGGAAAAGGAGGGAAGGGAAGGAAGAGAGCCAAACAGGCAAAAGATAAAGTCCTAGAGCAAGCTTCTTGCTGGAAAGGGCTGCATAGAGAAGTGAGACGTCTGGAAAATTTTCCTCCATTTCAAGTAAGTAATGCTGCAAGTATATTCCCCATAACTTCAGAAACACCACAAGTTTTCTTGTCTTCTTCAGGTTTTACGAGCCTTAAATACTTTCACCCTGCACCAGAGAAACTCTCAGACTGACTTCTTTAGAGGCAACATTTCTGTATACTTCACAATCTGCCTGTGTAGCTCTGGGCCCTTTGCCCCATGGCCTGAAAAATGAACAAGCTGTGGCCATTGTAAACCATGATTACACAACTAGGTAAAGTACTGTGCTTTCCCTTGTCACTCAGGAATGACTTGGGAAGTGAACATGTTCACTGTTCAGAATTAGTGCACTTCAAAAAATGCTCAACTTGGTAGGTTCTGGAGGAAAAATTAAAGAGTTTTGAACTATTTTTTGTGGGTGTCAGTTTTTATTGCCTGTCATGCAGATGGACCTAGTTCCATGATGCAAATTATAGTCAGATGAAAAGCCAGCAGAATAAGCTGAGGGCACTGCAGATTGCTGGGTGCGTTGCAGATGTACAGAGCAGGAATTGAGTTTACAACAGCAGCTACCTGGAGACCAAGGCCCTTAGAAGACTAAGAGAGATATTAATTACACTCTAGATTAGGGAGACATTTAGCCTACTAAGGCCTCTTACTTTTCTAATTATTTCTGATCTGTTTGCTCATTATGGAAAAAGCATGTCTCTACTAGAGAGGGCTACTTTGCTTCAATTTCTGCCCCATCTTGTTAAAAAGCATGCAAATGTGTTTGTCCTGTGGGACTTGCAGCCACAGTGTCTGGAACTATGTTTTTACTGTGATTCTAGAATTTTGTCCACAGCAGCTCAGGGTGCATGGTGTCTCAGGATGGCAGCCACCTCTTTGGCTAGAGACCAGATGATCACTGTGCTGTCCAACAGGAATTTTTCATTTGTCCTTTGTTTGGTTCTTCTCTTCTCCTAAAGTAAGTTTTTCCAGTTCAGTTTGGTAATGTTTGTGCTTTTGTCATGGAAATGTATAACAAGAACTCATTTTACATATGGGCAAAGTGGTCAGGTAGTATAGAAACAAACTGAGTTTCCTTTAAAGCATTCATTGGGAGACAAAGGCCATTTACAGACTACGTGTTTCATCAAAAAGGTGTGCAAGCTTGTATGCTATGTGCAACTTAAAAGCATAGTTCAGCTATGCAACTCATCCTTTTGAACGTTTCTTTAAACTGAACCAGATCTGAGTCATCTCTATTATTGGTGTACATATATTCAGCAAGCCCAGATTATTTGTAGTAGAGAACACAGTCCATAGTAACTTGTTGGGAGGGGAGTGTACAAACACTTCCAGTACTATTTCCTGCCTCTGCCAATGACAGTGCAAGAAACTCCTAGCAGAGCTGGTGAAATTTTGCCTTTCTCCCCACATCTTCCAAAAATGCTGTTATGCAATGGAAAAAATATGTTTATAATAAGATGTGACATGAGTAATATCTCTTTTGGTGAAATTTGCAGATTTTTTAACAGGCAGAGCTTATTTGTTAACACTTCAAGGGTTTTTTACCTAATATTTATGTTTAGGCTTTTAATTTTTTTTTAAAAAACAAGTCTAGCTACTTTCAATCTAGAATTGTTTTTGTAGAAGTCTATAAACAAAAGAATCAACTGTAAATAACCAATTGTGGAAGGAGGTCAATGGGCAAAGTAAATAAGTAAATAAGTGAAAGGATAGTCCTACATTTCACTCTATTAATACATCAGCTTCTTGGATATCCTTTCAATTCAGTGACTGTGTTTGGTGCAAAGATGTAACCTTTTGCACTGTTCATATTGGTTTATGGAGTAAAAAGCATTCCGTTCCTGGGTACCAAATCACACGCAGCTGCAACCTCTTGAAGATGATGTAAATACTCTGTAGAAAAAGGCTTTAAATATTCAATTTTTTTTTAGAAGCTGGTGCAGTTAAGCTTTTCCCAGAGCCCAAAAACCCAGTAGAACAGATTTAGGTTGCTTCCCATCTCCTCTTTTCCCACTAGGGAAAGAAAACAAGGCAGGTGGAAAAGAGAGAGATAAAATAATGAAAGAAGAGTCTTGCATTGATTTGGAAGTAAAAAGGTAAGTTTTACAAAAAATAAAAGGCTAACAGGAAGGTTACAAAGGAAAAGGGATAAATAAAAATACATGCATATAAGACCAGATGCAGCTGACAAAGGATTTCTCTGGATGTAGGATGGATTCTTGTCAGATGCAGTTCCCTTAGGTGTCTGTGACAGCATGGAACAGGTCTGACCACGTGGTTAACAGCTCCCAGCAGCAGAGCATTAGAGATCTGAGGACAGGCAATCACCCCTTCTTAAATAGGGTTGTGGACAGGAAGTGAGATTGGAATAAACTTTGACCTGGATACCCCTCCTCCTGAGAGGGGGCTGGGTTTCTTTGCCCATTTGGGGCTAGGTTCTTTTCAGCCCATCCCTCCTAGGTTAGGCTTAAGCGATCGCAGAAGCCAAAGCCATTGTACTGCACAGAGCTTTTAAATGTTTGAGCACCACATTTGTGAATTTTATGGCAGATTTATTGCAGCAAGATGATAGACTTTTATCTGATACATCAGGTTATTTAGATATTGATGGTGATACCATTTAAGATTATACAGTATGACCTTACCTTTAAAATCTTCTCTTCTTTTTCTGTGACAAACCCTAAGGAGAAGTTTATGGAATAAACCCCAAAACAATAAACCACACTTTTAGCTTTTTAATATTTGAGGCAAAATGTGTTGATACTATAATTTGGGTTTTTTTCTACTTGTTACTGTGTGATTCCAAAATACAAAATGTTGCTATTCTTCATTTTCTGAAAAAAAAAAAAAATCTAAAAGGCCTTGGTTGAAAATCAGAAATCTTTCTACACATTTTTATGATATTTTAAAACTTTACTTGAAATTTTGATAGAAACACTTTTAATAAATGATTCTTTGTTTTAAGTCAGGTTTTATACCAAATACAAATTTATACAGAAGTAGTTAATCTGGAAAAAAACACTTAATTTTTTACTGAAATTAATCTGATTTTTTAAAAAAACATGTTCATTGACAGTGTCACAGTGAACTGGTAGTTTTTCTGTGAATGTACATAATTTTTCCATGTAAATCTAGATAGCTGCTAGTAGGTGCTCATGATTTGATCTAAACTGTCATTGTAAATGGTAGTAAATCAGCTGTGTGCAAAGAAGGCAAATATCAACAAAAATAATCAGAGCTCCAGTCCTTTCAGATGAGCCTTCAAGATAAGCCAACATGAATGCTGATCTCTGCTTCCCACTGCCAATACCATGACCACTCAGGTTATCAAAGATCGTCAAGCATGAGGCAGCTTGTAGGTCAGCAGAAGCTGGAAGCTTTCCTTCCCTGGCAAATAGTGTTTGTAGACTCCAGTAAGCACACAGAGTAGAGCAAAGACATTGTGCAGCTCCTAGTGGGTAATAGCACTCTGGGCACAGGATGTGCCTGCAGACCCTGCTCATATGTCTCTGCTAGGCAGGTGTGTACTCCCAGAAATAAAGGCAAGAGTTCACTCTGACCAGTTGCTAAACTGGACGCCGCCTTATATCATGAACTTTGTGTTACGGTTAACCTCAGTGAGCTGTTCAATTGGTCAGTGCTCTTTGCTTCTGTCAGAGACTGAAAAACATCGAATGTCCCCACACCACCCACCTACCACAGCTTTACTGTAAAAACCTGCTTTAACACAAACCCATGTTTTGAACTGAGTTCCAAGAATTGCAAGACGGGCATCCTGTTTTTGTAGACTCTTGTTTATGTACCTTCCCCGAAAGGAGGCCAGACCCCATGCATGAGGTTGGACCCTATGATGGTACTGAACATGCACGATATCAACTGGACAGGGAAGGACAATCCTGAGGATGCGGGATGACCATGTGGATGTTGTCTTGCTGGACTTGCAGAAGCCTAGGCCTTAAGTGACAGCATGGCTTACAGGGACCAAATGGGATTCACATCTACCACAACCACCATCGCCATGCAGACATGATGGATGCAGAAAACCACAGCTGGAAAGTACTTGGGTTTTTTCTGCCCACCACAGGTGGAAAGCACTTTGTTTGTTTTCTTCTAAGGAGGACTATAAAAGGGGTCCTATGCAACTTCCTGTCTGGGATGTCCACCCATCCCATTCTGCACAATGGACTCTCAGGACACCTATTCTCCCTGGGTGGTACTTCCTCTTTCCTCCCCACCCCCTCTTTTCTCTTATTCCTTCTTACTCTTTCTCTCTCTCCCCCTTACCCTTGTGTGTGTCTAAGTTGTGTAAGTACAATAAAAGCTGGCACATGCATTTGACATTGTTTGTATCTTAATTCTGGGACCAAGAGACTCGAACTCGCCAGAACTGGGATTTTCCTGGATCGTGACAGCTTCGTAATCTCTTTCCTCTGCATTCCCAAAATCATTAAAATCCCTGTGAGTACAGCACAGGATGCTTACAGAGAGACAGATGTCTCCCATTCTTGTTGTGGAAAATAGCAAAAAGGATTTCAGAGCTTCTGAGGATAAAATACTGTTATGTATTTTTCTGTCATTTTATTTCATTTTGGCATGTTGTAAATCAGCAAGAAAAAGTAAATATTTTTTTCCAGTTTCTTTTGCCTGATGTAAAATTGCTCTGTCTTGCACATACAGTCGTATCTGAATTTTCTAGAGAGAAATACAGAAAATTTATGTAGAAAAGGGGCGGGGGGTGTGTGGAAACAGAAAGAACACCCTGCCCCTAAATCAACTCCATATATAGCTATAAAAGGATATTATTAGCAATTATCTCTGCTGTAAGACGGGAACTTAATTTTGGAATTAGCACAGTCATCATTGAAGGAACTCTGTAATCCTGTGCACTCACTTTGAAAAGGGAGATATTGGGAACTCTGATCTGCTAGTGTATCAGGTTTCCAGCAGAGAGCTCTGCAGAGAGCCCAGTGCCAGAAAGGGAGTTGATGTTATCTTGTATGGATCCAATAGGCCACTGTACATGGCACAAAGGCCACAGGGTGTGCCCAGTTTTTGTCTAGAGACACTGACTTTGACAGAGATGACTTGGAGGAAAGTGTATGTGCTTGTTTCCTCTGAAGGAGCAGTTGAATGGTGTACAAGGTGCTCTCACCGCAGACTTCTTGAATTATTTGGTACTGCACCAACGTGAATGATCCTGATTTCTCACAACAGACCCTACTGTCATACTTGTTTGTACATTTTAAAGATAAATTTTTAAAAAACTAAACCCAAACCAAACAAAAACTCAAAACAAACAAAAAGCCCCACAAAAACTCCATGCTTCCAAAAAGTCACCTAAGAGCTACTTAACAAAAACAACTTCTTTTGTGCTTTTTTTGTTGTTGTTGTTTTTTCCCCTCTGTGTCTCCAAAGGAGAGTCAAAAATGTTGTTGTAGTTCACTGATGGTAAGATTTTTGGCTAAGCAAGGTACAAAGTTTGGATTCTAAACCCACATAAACAATCAGTTTTCCCATTAGTGTTGTGTAATCAGTGGTAAAAACTAAAGGTCAGCAGAAATAACCAGTTACCTATCAGTATGCATTTGAAACAGGTCACAGTATTTTAAAGCTTGAAGCTGAGTAGCTGAGAAGACATTCTATGTAATTACAAGATTGAAGAAATAAAAACTGAAAAATTAATTAGCCAGTAATTGTAAGCTTTGACCAAATTCTACCTCCTTTTGGTCAATGAACCTGAAAGAAGGAGGGGCTTGAATTCTTCAGCTATAAATTCATTTCTGACTTGGAAAGGGTTGCTTGTACAAAATAAACCCACAACTTGAGACGTGTTAGCTGTGGAGTAATGTCCATTGGTGGTGAAAATGGTCCATTTGATGTTAAACGCTGAGATGACTCAAGTGAGGCTTAACACAAAGGGGCCCGTGTTCTCCTAGTCAAAATGGATATCTAATTTGCAATAGCAGAAGTCATGAAGTTGAATTAAGTCATGAAATTGTAAAGTCCTGCTTTTAAAGCAGTGTGTAAATTTCTAGCACTACTGGAAGGAGTGTACTACTAACAGATCAAATCTATATTGGTCAGGTAAAACAGGTACTGAATGCAGAGTTCCTGTCTCTTTCTGATGAGTGCATTAGTATGCATCTAGAAATTTGGAAGGGTAAGTCTTCAGTGATGACCTAAGAAATTTCTAGTTTTCCTCCATTACACACAACAAACACTTCTGCTGTGTTTAATGAGTTTGATTGTTTTGGTAAAACAGTGTCCTTTTGCAGAATCATTCCATCCAGACAGAGGCTTTTAGTGTTTATTTCATAAATATTTTTCTTTCTTTTTTTCTTCTTCATTTTTCCCAAAAGACTTAAAAATTATAAGTTATGAAATCAAGCTGGAAAAATCTTTATTGATTAATTTTTGGCCACAGCAAAAAAAACCACATAATTTTCCATTGTCAGCACATTCCAGTAGATTAATTTTGTATTTATTTGAAATCATGGGGAAGTGACATAAAGATGATCTTAAAATAATGTTTCTTCATGCCACTTTCACTGCCAGTGAAGAATTATTCCATGTGGTATATATTTAAAAACATGAAATTTAAGAAAGTCTTAGAAAGTGAGGAAAAGTTGGTGGTCTATTTATCATAGTAAAAATATTAAATTCAAACTTCAGTGTCTTGTCAAGGTTATGTCAGGCAGTAACCTATCTTAGATAAACTGCAAAACATGTTTAATTTGGGTGACATCTACAGCTGGTGAGATCACAGAGAGATTCACAATCTGTCCTTCCACTATTTTATATGGTTTTGGAATGTCTGTTTAAAGTGGTATGCTAGACTTGTAAGGTGATTGTGGTTTAAATATTATTCTGCTGAGGCGGGGGGGGGGAACATTGTATAGATCACTTGTATATAGCAGTCCCCTCCCTTTCCTTGAGTGAAAATGAAGTCTTAGGTATGCCACATGATAAGCAAAACAGATATCTAGTATGTATTGTTGCTATGATCTGACAACCTTTTCTGTAAAAGGGGAACAATGTCTGAGATGTCAGTAAAAACCATTTTAGGATGGTTGTATGTCCATTAAGGTAGTAGATACAGCAGAATCCATACTTCAAGTTTCAAATACTTAATCTGCATAAATTTTGCTTCTCCACCAAAAAATAAATACACATTGCCCTTGGTCTGAACAAAATTCCCTGCAGTTGAGAGGTTTTACTCCTCAGCCTTAAACAGTAAATTGATTTCTTCAAGAAGACTATTTTTAATAATAGGATGTCTCTGCTGAAAGCTAATTTTGGATCCAGGTTATGATCCCTTGTAGTAGAGTGCCTTGTTGGCTGCTGACTGTCTCACTTCCTCCCAGATGAAACTCCTTGGCATATAGTTGCTATAACTCAAATTACCCTGACTGGCTGGAGCTTGACTATGTTAGATGGCATTCCTGAACACTATGCAGAGCCTCTTGCAGCATATATTGCAACCCACAATAGTGAAAAGAGGGGGAAACTGGAGAATGAGAGTGATAAGGTCAGGGTAGTTCTTGTTTCTTCTTCCCTTTACTTGCACAAGCTAGAATAAGGTAGTGTAGAATTGGGCAGAAGTGTAGCCAGCTGCTTACTGGTTTGAGTTGTATAGCCAAACTTTTACAGGGCAAGAACTCAGTCCTAAAATATATAACTGAATGCATTTTTCAGGCACAGGCATGCCTATAGATCCTGGTTTACAAACCTTCAGTACTTTCCTTCACAGCTGCATTTCAGATTACCAAGGAGCTTCTGCCATAGCCCAGCCCAGCTCTGGGGATTGCCTTAATGTTGAAACCACTCAGCTTTCAACGAGTTCCAAGAATTTCACGTCACTGTACAGTTGCGGTTAGTGCAGCACCTTCCTCTCAGAGCTTTGATTGACTGAGGGCAGCCAATGGGACTGAGAATGCACAAAACAATCACATTGTGTGAGGCCTGGGCTGTAGGGAGCAGCTTCATTGAGATTAAAAGAAAAGGTTGCACTGAACTGACCAAAAAAAAAGTGGAAGAGTGAATGGGGAAATCCATTTTTAGAAGTGACCTTACCACAGTTTATAATGAGCATCCTGAGTTTTCCTCTGAGTCATGGAGTAGTCAAAAGTTGCTTTATGCAGCATATGTCCTTGGCAGTCCTTATGAAGCTTCTCAGCAGTCTTTATGAAGCTTCTCTTGGCTTCAGATAGTTAAATCCGATCTCAGCACATCATGTCTAGTGCATGCTTGTAGTCATCTCTGTATTCATGTATTGCACAATATGTAACAGAGGTGCCATTTGTCTACTGGAAGGTGCTGTAGCTGTGTCTATACACCTGCTGTGATTTAGAGCTGTCAACCTGTTACTGACACCAGTCCCTGGTGAGTAGCTCTGGTTTTCCTCCTAAATATTTTCTTTGAAGAGATGGAACAATGCATTTCAACAGGGTTCATTCTGGCTTACAATCAAGAATGGTTTAGTGTAACAGTACATTTATTTTTTTCCTCTTTTTTTTTTTTTTTTTTTTTTTTGTTACAAAGATATAATAGTTTAATGTTTAAACTGGTGTTAGGAAAAAGAGGGGGGGGAAGCCACAAAACAAAACAAACAATAAACCCCACCAAAACCAAAACAAACAAAGCCCCAAACAAAACAAAGCCTTCCAATACCTAAATATTTTTTAAAATAAAAGTACTATGCCCTAAGTGCCAGATGACTCACAAATGTATGTCAGTGCTGTGTAACTAGCCATGCTGCTAAACTAAGCACTTAAAGACTCCTCTACAACCGTGAAAAATAAATCATAAACTTCAAGACTGAAGGTAGCTATGCACAAGCAGCCAGTGTGCTATGAGGCAGCTCTCTGAGTGACAGGCTTGTTTTCAATTTGCCATGGAAGAAAGTAGGTGGTTTGTTGCATTCAGGGAACCCTGACACACAAAAGCAGATTTTCACAAGAATAAAGTAAAGTCATATGCAAAGCTCACTGAAGGGTGTTTCTTTAACTTCCTCACATGTCATGACTTGGAAGAGAAGTAAATAGTAAAATCCCACATGAACGCTTAACCCCTTTGGAAAAAACAATGTTTCTCTTTCATCCCTTGAATTCATGAAAGCGTTTCACTTTTGGGTTTACTTTTGGTGAGGAAGTGCCTAAAATATATATGGGATGGTGCCATGGAAGTGAGTAGCATATTCAGTAGAGGGACAGGCTCAACTACAGTAGCCAAGTTACATCATTCCTCTTGTAAAGAGCTACTGAGGCTTCTTTGCAGGATTTAATGTCTGTTAAGAATGGAGCACCTGTAGAGCAGTTTTTATATTCCTACAGTCTTGAGACACAGGAAATAATTGCTTTTTCACCACTGAGATGACTCCATCTTCAGGGCAGAGGATACTAAATGAAATTTGTCATTTTCCCTGGATTTTCCTCAAAATAGTGGTCAGCGAGTGAATACTTCTGCTGGAGGCAGAAAAATCAGGCTTTGTGTATGTGGGTTGTAGGTGATTACCTAATATACTTTCACCAATTGTTCTATATAGTTTCTCCTGTGAATCATGATATTGTAATAAGGTATGGTAGCAAACGGAGTTTCTGTTTACACGTCTCTAAAGAGAGGACCAATGTTGTAATGTAAATTTGAGAAAATAAGATATGTGTTTATATTGCCTCAGTGCTTCAATATTTGGTGGCATAGAATCTATTTTCCTAGAGCTGTGAAGCTTGACATACATATTTGTGTAAACTTTTGGGACATTTCTACCATAATCTCTCTAAACATATACTAGTGCATGCAGAAACTATGACTCCCTCGACTGGTAGAATTGTTCAGAGGAACAAACTAAACCTCTTTTGCAGCCCTATACAATAATGATTCCTTTGCTGCATTGCAATGAGGTAAAGTGCTGAGTCTTAAAACTCTTCAGTGTCTCATTTGTGTACGAGAATAATGGACAGTTAAGAAACAGCTCCTCTCTAGGGGTGTGGTTTTCTTACAAGTCCTGTAATTTCTCATCAGACATTCACAGGACTCATATCAGTGTCTCAGCATCCTGTGACACAACATCCAGTTGTGGAGAAGAAACTCTTTCAATAATAGCATTTATTATCTTTGGAGGCTACCCAGGATGCGGTCCTGAGCTGGCTGTATGTTTTTAAAACACAGCATATTTCTTCACATGAAGAATCAGAGAAGTTGCATCTGGATTGGTGTTTTATTTAATTTTTTAAAAAATTATTTCTTTTGCTGTCTCTCATTTTAGTTTTGCATTTCAGCTTGGATGACTACTTTGACTTTAAGCCCCAAGATGTTCACTTTATGTGGCACAAAAGGAACAGAATGTGAACAAGGCATGGAAGAACATTATTCACTGAGGGATATTCATGCTAGATCTAGGCATTTCTGTAGTTAACTGAGACCAGAAGGCTTCACTGTTCACCTATGGAGCCAAAGAAAGCAGCCAATGCTCTTTGGTATGTGCACATTATGAGCAGACTTAACAGTGTCCTGTATGTTTGCAAGTCAACTCCCAAGGAACTAAATTCCCTGGGCAGAATATCTGTGCTGTTCCACATACCAAACAAAGCAAGATAGTGATGTTTCAATGTTTTGAAGAGGGATCAAAATAAGAACCTGATCTTTGCTGTAGCTCGCTGTAGGGAGACTTCAAAAAGCTGTGTGAAGATGTGGTACTGACTGAGCATGCAGAGTTTAGCACCTGAAAGAGCCCACATACAGGCTGGCAAAAAGGCGAAAAGAACTAATTCTCTCACTGAGTTGTTGTACTAAGGTTTTGTTTGGTTGTTTGGTTGGTTTGTTGGTTTGTTTGGGATTTTTTGTTTGTTTTGTTCTGTTGTTGGTGTTGGTTTTTTGTTGTTTTGTTGTTTGTTTCTGAAGTCTTATCAAAAAATTTTAGATTCGTTCATGGATTCTTTTATATAATTTTTGCATTTTGTTCAGAATATCACAATGTATAAACTAAGATAAATATTACTTGTGAAGTTAAATAACAATAACAGAAAAAAAGAGGTATTTTGTGTTCTCGAGGAAAAGCTTTTTTAATGGAACACCTTTTTCCTTAAAATATTTTGATTTTTAAAATGAAATATTTTCATGAAAAATTATCTCCTTCCAAAACATGACATCTGTTGAGAGTTACCTGAAACTATTACTCCATTTTAATAAGGAGAAGGGAAACAAAAGGTGGTTTCTATTGCCAGTAGGAATTGTTCTGCCTTTATATTAGCATTTTGATCATCCATTGAATTAAATCAGAATGACAAGCTATTATTCCACCTTATAGTAAAAGAAAAACAAGAGGATTCATTAACAGAAAGCTATGCTGCATAGAGGCACACCAGTGCATATTTTTATATGCATAAATGGGGAGGCTGGGGGAGTCAGGATATTTTTACTGGATTTAATGAGCTTTTTTTCACTCATCACAGCAGTTTGGGAAAGGGTGTTAGACCTGAAGTTACCTATTGCCTATTACTTGAAAGGACAGGTGAGAGACACAATTACGACATACACAGCTATGCTATGCAAGGACAAGGTGCTAGTTTAGCAGGCTGGCACTGTGATGTGTGGATGAGTGTCACAGCATTATTGCTTCTTCTTCCTAAATCTAGCATCAGGTATGCTACATGGGACAGTGCTGTTGGGCAACTGCCCTCTTGTCTCACCGTAGATTAAGCCACTGCACAAATCCTATGTAAACAGAATGGTCCTAGAAATCACACTGTCCGAGATAGAAATGTATTTGCACTTGAAGTGTGATTTTCTGTCTGCTGAAGGAAGATTCTTTGGGTTTTATTGGGTTTTAGATCAAACTGTTGGGAAGGACTCTCAGCATAAGAATACAGAAAATTCTAGAGACTTTTTCAAACCACAGACAAATTGTTGGCAAAGGCTAGTTAAAATACTTTTACAATCTGCAGTTTAACCTGTGCTCATTAACTTAACTCAAGCTCAGTTAGGAATTTAGTTTCAGAGGTGCTTTCTCCATCTTTAAAAGGCTAGTAGATGTAGTTGATGTTGCATGTACCCATTGGAGAAAGATCATCACTGAGGAACCTACCATATCTGAAAAGAAAACATTTTGGTGAGCACAGCAAAGTGTGTAGAAATGCTGCAATGCTGCCTCATGAGCAGCTCTTAGAAGATGTTTTTATTGGTGCCAGTTTGGGTTTTGTATAAAGAGAACACTTAATCCTACTGGAAAAGAACTGGAAGAGTTGCAACACCCAGCTAAGGCTTTCATTGTGTGAAAGAAAAATCTCTTTAAGGAGAATAAATTTGAATAAAATTTATATGGTTACTCAGACCTAAACTATTATGAGAAAGTAAGAAAACTACTACAAGGTGTCATCATCCTTTCCTACACAAATAGTCTACCTTTTACTTCATAAATACCTTATGAAGCCATATCCTACTCTCTTCTAAGTGTCCGTCAGCCCAAATCTCTGTTGCATGAAGTACAGTTCATCTGGTTTTACACATGTAAAGGGTGATTGGAAGCAGTAGTACATGTAGATAAGCTGCAGTTCTAGACTGGTGACAGCAGTGTTACAGTGAATGAGGGGTGACCTCAGGAGCACTGAGGTGTTCAAATAGTGCTGCAACATATCTGATTCTCACTTCCTTCCTGACACCTGCTGCAGTCTGATGGTGTTACTTGTTTTCCTTATAGTTTTATTACCATCAAATGACAGAAGGTACCTAGGCTTTCTAGGCAGCTTTTATGGCAGAATAAATCAGAATAAAGGGAAAATTCCAAATAGCACAGGAAAGGAGGGGGGAAATGCAGCTCAGCTCATTTCTTTCTGTTGGAAACACACAGATATTACCTCAAGTTATTCAGGAGTGTGTCACATTAAATCAGGTTCCAGTATACTGGAACATTTATGAGTTCATATACCTTTTGACATTACCAATCCTCAACTAACATGACTTCATGACAAGCATCTGGTTGGGTTACCTAACATCAATATTGATTCTGGCCTCTCCCTGCCTGCACAGAATGGAGGAATTTCACATGCTATTTATTTCTTTTATGTGAACATGATAGCCATGTATTTGCTTTCTTTCCTCTCCCCTCCACCATCCGAGCCTGCAAAGCACCCAGTGACCTATGCTTCTTCCTTTCCCCATAGTAGCTGCAACGTTTTCTCTCACTTATCCAAGCTACTAGGTTAAGCACAGAAAACCAAAACAAGACTAAACCCAGACTCAAAACACTTCTCTTCTAGTCAGGCATTTGGGGGGTGAGGGAGGAAGGATTGATTTTGAGCTTCTTTAATTCAAAGAGCATGTGGTTTCAGCTTCAGTAAAACCAGGGTTTAAAGGAACTGAACTAGCTGAATGACATAATCTGTATTTTCAGAGAGGGTGAGACAGGTGGGGAAAAAAAGAAGAGGAAGTATGGTTGAATCATTGGGGTGATCAAAACAAATGCAGGTTTCCAGAGTACAGGTTCCCAGAGCTTCAGATAGGAAGTATATGGTACTGATGCACTTGGAGCCCCATCCTGTGTCTATGCCAGTCAATCTAGAACCACTTTCCTGACAGTGATCAATCCAGTCCCAGAGGTCTTGTTTCATGCAACAGGGACTTAGCTCACAGTCTGGCACAGGAGTTGTCTCCTAGTTTTGTGAAACAGTGTCCAAATTCGAATGTCACATGACGAGGTAACTCTCATTCACAGTTGTTTATTGCACCATTGAAGGGAGGAGGGGAAGAAGACAATAAATACATCCTATAAAAATTGTCATATATGTAGAATAAGGTCTCACCATTCCCTTCTTTCCTAATACTGTAGTTTGATTGTTGGGTTCTTTGGGACGTTTATGTTGGTTTTTGTTTTGGGGTTTTTTTGTGCCTTTTTTTTCTTCTCAAAATTTTACTATTATCTCAAAAGAAAAGCAATTTTATGTCATTAAAATCTCATAACAATAGATTATTTATCATGAACCTGATATAGCTGTGTTAAGTACTTCATGTTCACTTTCATCACAAAACCTCTGATGTATTTTTCAATCAGTACAAAGATTCCTTAGTGTAAAACACCTAGACGTTGTAAACATGATTTCTTTTGGGACCAGAGGGGAAAAAAACAAAAAGTAACAAACAAACAAACAAAAAAAAAAAAAAAATCAAGCACATGTTCCCAAAAAAACCAACACCAAACCCCCCCAAAAAACACAAAATAAACAACAAACCCACTCAACTGAAAAATCAAATGAACAAACAAAAAAAGTCAAACAAACAAGATGGATTTTATGTAAGCACAGGCTGCTTGAAAAAGAGAAAGGGATATTATTTTATAGACCTACCAGTGTTTTTAGGTAAATATATAAAAGACTCACTTAGAAAGGTCCCATTTTCCAGGTACCACAAAGCTTTTAGACTCTTCTGGCTGGAGAGATATTTTTTTTGGTGAAATAAGCCAAAGAGAGGACAGGACATGACTTTCTGATTGCTTTTTAAAAGAAAAATCAATTTTCTCTGAGATTTTAGAAACTGTGTAAAATAGTGTTTTATTCATTCCAAAGTGAGAAATCTGAAATATCCCCAGGAATGAAGAGACAAAAGGAGAAAAAGATGTGCACAGGTAAAACAGTTAGAACTTAAAATTGAAATAGATTTCTTTCCCAGTCTATGCTAAGGACTGAACAAAGGACCTCAGAATTCAAAACTTACTGCATTATTTCATGTGAGAAGCTGCCAGAGCTAACTGTGATAGAGCACTTAGATGGGCACAGATCTAATTTAAACTACTATGATATTCCCCAAATTTTCTGTCTTTTGTTTTGTATGAAATGTACAGATTCCACCTACTCTGATGCCACAAAAAGGGAAAGAATTAAAATAAGGTCTGCTCTTACCTCTGAGGATCAGATGGATTGGTGACAGAGCTTTGGAAGGAAACATATAGCCATGGATTTCATTCAGTTGGAAAAGACCTTTAAAACTATTGAGTCCAACCATTATGTAACTGCTAACTGCATTGCTAAATCATATCCCTTAAATATGAAATACTATAGGATTATTCTCAACTTCATGGGTGGATCTGTTTTCAGGATAGTTGTTTATCTGTCACACTGGCACAGGTCATTTTTGGTAAGACTGATATATTTGTCCCTCACAAAACTTGATTTATGGAGGGATCATTAATTAAGAAGGTGGATCAACCCCTTTAGCTCAGAGAATTGTTTTATTTTCATGATCACCCAGGATTTGCTCTCAGTTTTCAAATACTAAGAAAAAATCGAGTTTAAATACAGGCAATTTCACCAATGTTATTAATATAAAAATATAATGATTATATTTTGCAAGCTAATAAAATAGGCCAAATTCCTTTGAAATCCAAACGTCACCCTCTTAGCAGTGTGAGGCATATGTGAATTACTATATTTGTTCTTGTAAAATTTCTGAGACGAATTTCTCTTCATGGATCAGATGGAATGATGTTATTGTCAGGGATTATTGAAACAACATCTGATACAAATGAAATTACTTCCAACTAAGGTCATTAGCATAAATCAGGATAATTGTCGTAACTGCAATCTGTCCAAAATCCATACATCAAAATTAGGATCACAGAGACATAATGTACCTGTGAACAGAAGCAGCAAAAACGATATATGAAAATTTTTTGTTTGGGTTTTGGTTTATTTTGTTGGTTTTTTTGTTGCCTTGTTTGTTTCTTGGGTTTTGTTTGGTTTTATTTTTAATATAGCTGATTTACAGAACCTACTTAGTTGGTAAAAATATTTACAGAGAATTACTGAAGCACTTGAAATAAATTCTTTGTGTGTTCAAAAAACCTTTAATAGAGAGGAGAGAAATAACAGCAGCCATGTTTAAAAAAGACTATAAATCCTAAGTATTTGTCCGAGTTTGAGGCCAGACAGATCCTCTACTGCCACAAGAGGAAGAAAAGAATGACACTGACTCAAATTAATTGGAAAGTGATGGAAAGTTTAAATGGAAAAGCAGTTGGTGTTTTACAAAAACTACAAAGCATAGTGACAAAGATATCCCAAGGCATACAGAGTCCCTCAGAGCACACCCAAAGGGCCCCAACATTTCCCTTCTCCCCACCTGAGTGTATATCCAAAACCCCCAGGGCTCTTTCTTCACCCTCACTGCTAGGCTAGTCTCAGGCTGGCCAGGTCTGAGACCGCCCCAACCCACCCCTTCTCCTGCTGGCATTACAATCACAGATTCATAGAATCAATAAGGTTGGAAAAGACCTCAGAGTTCATCAAGTCCAACCTATCACCCAACACCTCATGACTAACTAAAGCATGGATTCAAGTGCCATGTCCAATCCTTTTATGAGCACCTTCAGGGACAGTGACTCCACCACCTCCTTTGGCAGCACATTCCAATGGCAAACAACTCTTTCTGTGAAGAACTTTCTCCTCACCTTGAACCTAAACTTCCCCTGGCAGAGCTTGAGACTGTGTCCTCTTGTTCTGGTGCTGCTTGCCTGGGAGAAGAGACTAACCCCCACCTGGCTACAACCTCTCTTCAGGTAGTTATAGAGAGCAATAAGGTCTCCCCGAGCCTCCTCTTCTCCAGGCTCAGCAACCCCTACTACCTCAGCCTCTCCTCGTAGGACTTGTGCTAAAGACTTCTTACCAGCCTTGTTGCCCTTCTCTGGACATGTTCGAGTTTCTCAATATCCTTCTTAAATAGAGGGGCCCAGAACTGGACACAGTACTGAAGCTGTGGCCTAACCAGTATTGAGTACAGGAGCACAATTACTTCCCTGTTCCTGCTGGCCAGGATACCATTGGTCTTCTTGGCCACCTGGGCTCACGGCTGGCTCATGTTCAGCTGGCTGCCAACCAGCACCCCCAGGTCCCTTTCTGTATGGCTGCTCTCCAGCCACTCTGACCCCAGCCTGTAGCAGCACCCCCCACTTGGACTTGTTAAATGACATCATGTTGGATTCTGCCCATCTGTCCAGCCTGTCAAGGTCCCTCTGCAGAGCCCCTCTACCGTCTAACAGATCAACAGCTGCTCCCAACTTGGTGTCATCTGTGAATTTACTGATGGTGGACTCAATCCCCTCATCTAGATCATCAATTAAGATACTGAATAAGATTGGTCCTAGTACTAATCCCTGGGGGACACCACTAGTGACTGGCTGCCAGCTGGATGTGGCACCATTCACCACCACTCTCTGGGCTCGACCCTCCAGCCAGTTCCTAACCCAATGCAGTGTGCTCCTGTCCAAGCCATGGGCTGCCAGCTTGGCCAGGAGTTTGCTGTGGGGGACGGTGTCAAAGGCCTTGCTGAAGTCCAGGTAGACTTCCATCCCGAGCCCTCCGCTCATCCACCAGGCAGGTCACCTGGTCATAGAAGGAGATCAGGACTAGCCAGGCCTAAGAGACATTGAGATACTCCCACACTGTTACCTGATAGAGAGCATCTCCCACAGGAGCAGAGAGGGAAAAAAGAGCAAGAGAGTGACTTTGCAGATGGGTTTATATGGTGCAGGATTTACAGGTAGAAATGCGCTATTTCCTGTGTCCACTTACTGGGTTGGACACTCAGAACACTGGAGGTGTAACTTATGTAACAGGAGGGACCCAGCCTAAGCTGCCACAGTATTCAACACCACAGACAATTCCATACAGGAGGCAAAAAAAAAAATCAGGCTTTTTTAATATGTTACCAGAGAGAGAGCTGGCAGATGAGCTGGCCAAGATGCTTTCCATCATTTTTCAGCAGTCCTGGCTCACTGGAGAGGTCCCAGAAGACTGGAAGCTGGCCAACGTGGTGCCCATCCACAAGAAGGGCTGGATGGATGAGTCAGGGAATTACAGAGCTGTCAGCCTGACCTCAGCGCCAGGCAAGATTATGGAACAGGTCATCTTGAGTGCAATCACACAGCAATTACAGGATGGCCAAGGGATCAGGCCCAGCCAGCATGGATTTAGGAAGGACAGGTCCTGCCTGACCAACCTGATCTCCTTCTATGATCAGGTGACTGCCTGGTGGATGTGGGGAGGCCTGTGGATGTGGTCTACCTGGACTTCAGCAAGGCCTTTGACACCGTCCCCCACAGCAAACTCCTGGCCAAGCTGGCAGCCCATGGCTTGGACAAGAGCACACTGCATTGGGTTAGAGGACACAGTCTCAGGCTGTGCCAGGGCAGGTTTAGACTGGATCTTAGGAAGAAGTTCTATACAGAGAGAGTGATTGCCCATTGGAATCGGCTGCCCGTGGAGGTGGTTGAGTCACCTTCATTGGAGGTGTTCAAGAAGAGGCTTGATGGGGTGCTTGGTGCCACGGTTTAGTTTTTTAGTTGTTTAGGTGGGTTGTATTGTATTGTATTGTATTGTATTGTATTGTATTGTATTTAGGTGGGTTGGATTGGTTGATAGGTTGGACGCGATGATCTTGAAGGTCTCTTCCAACCTGGTTTATTGTATTGTATTGTATTGTATTGTATTGTTAGGAACTGGCTGGAGGGCCGACCTCAGAGAGTGGTGGCAAATGGTACCACATCCACCTGGCGGCCAGTCACTAGTGGTGTGCCCCAGGGATCAGTGCTGGGCCCCATGCTCTTTAACATGATCTGGATGAGGGCATTGAGTCCATCATCAGTAAATTTGCAGACAACACCAAGCTGGGGACAGGAGTTGATCTGCTGGAGGGTAGAGAAGCTTTGCAGAGGGACCTCGACAGGCTGGACAGATGGGCAGAATCCAACAGCATGAGATAGAACACATCCAAGTGCCGGGTTCTGCACATTGGCCACAACAACCCCATGCAGTGCTACAGGCTGGGGTCAGAGTGGCTGGAGAGCGGCCAGGCAGAGAGAGACCTGGGGGTACTGGTTGATTGTAGGCTGAACATGAGCCTGCAGTGTGCCCAGGCAGCCAAGAGGGCCAATGGCATCCTGGCCTGCATCAGGAAGAGTGTGGCCAGCAGGAGCAGGGAGGTCATTCTGCCCCTGTACACTGCACTGGTTAGGCTGCACTTCAAGTACTGTGTCTAGCTCTGGGCCCCTCAGTTTAGGAAGGATGTTGACTTGCTGGAACGTGTCCAGAGAAAGGCAACAACGTTGCTGAAGGGTTTGGAACACAAGCCAAGGAGAGACTGAGGGAGATGGAGTTGCTTAGCCTGGAGAAGAGGAGACTGAGGGGTGACCTTATTGCTCTCTACAACTACCTTAAGGGAGCTCCGTTGTAGCCAGGCAGAGGTTGGTCTCTTCTCCCAGGCAACCAGCACCAGAACAAAAGGACACAGTCTGAGGCTGCGCCAGGGGAGGTTTAGGCTGGATGTTAGGAGGAAGTTCTACACAGATAGAGTGATTGCCCATTGGAATGGGCTGCCCAAGGAGGTGGTGGAGTCACCATCACTGGAGGTGTTCAGGAGGATACTTGATGGGGTGGTTGGTTGCATGGTTTAGTTGATTAGATGGTGTTGGATGATAGGTTGGACAAAATTATCTTGAAGGTCTCTTCCAACCTGATTTATTCTATTCTACTCTACTTATATATATGCTACAACAAGCCTATGCCAAAGCTAGAAAAACTTCATCTACATAAGACAGTTTTCCAGTGGATAGTATTAGTTGACTTGTTTGTGGCAGTGAAACAGTGTAAGTTTGTGTCAAGCATTTAGCCAACTGAATCTGAGGGTAAGTATTCAGTACAATGCTTATGTCATGCCAACTTTAAAATGAAAGTGATGGCTGAAGCAAAGTATCATGGACCTTGCAGGTCAGATTGTGACATGAGGGGCTTCCTGTTTTGGGGTGTTCTGGGCTTCTGCCTTCTGGTTTTGGGGTGTTGGTCTTTTCCACTGGGCTGGCTGTGGATTGGGGCATGGATTGGATCATCTTATGGCTGGCTTCTGCTACTTCTGCTTTTGCTGGGGTTTTTTTTTTCTTCTGTGGAACAGGCACATTGTATTATTTCCATTAAACTCCTTATCTCAACCCAGGACTTTTTGTGTTACTTTTGATTCTAATCCTTATGGGGGAGTGGGACCTGCTTATGGAAGTGGGGCTATCTTAAACAAGTATACTTTACAAAATTTCCTTAACTGTACTATTCAATTAAAAGTTTTTGTGGAAGCTTAGAGTAATTCATGTAGGGTTAGTGGTTATGCTGGTGTCCACAATCTAATTCAGAAAACACATACACTGAAAAGTATTACAAAAGAGGACTGATGAATAACAGACTTGTGACTCAGCACTGTCCTTAGGCACATCAAGAAAGAGGGTGATTAGGGG
Organism: Colaptes auratus; assembly: GCA_015227895.2. Lineage (NCBI taxonomy): Eukaryota > Metazoa > Chordata > Aves > Piciformes > Picidae > Colaptes > Colaptes auratus. The sequence continues at coordinate 69,162,086 of CM026897.1, read as the reverse complement.
CAGTCAACATGGCTTTACCAAGGGGAAGTCATGTCTGACCAACCTCATAGCTTTCTATGAGGACATAGCCAGGCGGATAAATGATGGTAGAGCAGTGGATGTGGTTTCAGTGAGGCACTTGAAACTATCTCCCACAGCATCCTTGCAACTAAGCTAAGGCAGTGTGGTCTGGATGATCAGGTTGTGAGGTGGATTGAGAATGAGTTGAAGGGAAGAAGTCAGAGAGTTGTGGTCAATGGATAGAGTCTAGGTGGAGGCCTGTATCTAGTGGAGTCCCTCAGGGGTCAGTACTGGGACCAGTGCTGTTCAACATATTCATTTATGACTTGGATGAGAACACAGAGTGCACTGTCAGCAAGTTTGCTGATGACACCAGATTGGGTGAAGTGACTGACACACCTAAGGGTAGTGCTGTCATTCAGCAGGACTTGGACAGGCTGGAGAGTTGGGCAGGGAGAAATTTAATGAAATTCAACGAGGCAAGGGCTGAGTCTCACACCTGGGAAAGAACAACCCCATGTACCAGTATAGGTTGAGGACTGACCTGCTAAACAGTAAAAGGGCTTGGGCATCCTAGTGGATGAGCCAGCAATATGCTCTTGTGGCCAAGACGACCAATGGTATCCTGGGTTGTATTAACAGGCGTGTGGATAGTAGGTCGAGAGAGGTTCTCCTCCCTATCTACTCTGCCCTAGTGAGGCTGCATCTGGAATATTGTGTCCAGTTCTGGGCCCCTCAGTTCAAGAAGGACCTCAGGGAACTGCTTGAAAAAGTCCAGCACAGAGCCACAAAGATGAATAAGTGGAACATCTTCCTTCCAAGGACAGACTGAGGGAGGTGGGACTCTTCAGGTTGGTGAAGAGGAGACTAAGGGGCGACCTCATTCACATTTATGAATATGTAAAGAGTGAATGCCAAGAGGAGGGAGCCAGGCTTTTCATGGTGATGCCCAAGGACAGGACAAGGGGCAATGGGTGGAAGTTGAGGCATAGGAAGTTCCATGGAAACAGTGGGAAGAATTATTTCACTGTGAGTGGGACAGAACACTGGAACAGGCTGCCCAGGGGGGTTGTGGAGTCTCCCTCTCTGGAGATATTCAATACCCACCTGGTAGCATTTCTGTGTGATCTGGTGTAGGTGATCCTGCAGGGGGTGATGATCTCTCAAGGTCCCTTCCAGCTCCTAACATTCTGTGATTCTGTATGATTGTGTGGCTCTTTCAGACCAGAATACTGTGGCTAACTTGCTTTTGTTTCCAACAAAGAATTTAATCACATTTCTCCAAGTGTTTGCATAGACAATGGGCAAAGCATGCTAATATTGCTAAAACAATGTGGGATCTATGAGATGTCTTGAACTATTTACCGTATTAACATAGCGGATAACATTATACAGCACTTATCTCTCTGTAGCCATCTAAACATAATAAGATCATTGACAACTACAAGCATGGAGCTGCATTTTGTCAGCAAATAGAAGGTCAGAAAGGATGAGATAAGTAAATGCATTCGTTGATCACAGGAGAAAAAAAAACAAAAAGCTAATTGTTGTTTCCAAGTGTGTGCTTTGTTTTATTTTTTTACTGTGTAAAAGCAGGTACAAAAGTTGAGGTAGTAGTAGCTGTAGCTTGAAGCATCTTGAAATCTATTTCAGGCATTTTTGCATTAAATTTCACATTTGAAAATACAAGATAGCAATGGCTGGATGTGCTCAAAAGGTAAATCTGAAACAGGTCAAATATTACTTCACAGTATCACAGTATCACAGTATAACCAAGGTTGGAAGAGACCCCAAGGATCATCAAGTCCAACCTGTCCCAACAGACCTCACAACTAGACCATGGCACCAAGTGCCACGTCCAATCTCCCCTTGAACACCTCCAGGGACGGCGACTCCACCACCTCCCTGGGCAGCCCATTCTAATGACGAATGACTCGCTCAGTGAAGAACTTCCTCCTCACCTCGAGTCTAAACCTCCCCTGGCACAGCTTGAGACTGTGTCCCCTTGTTCTGGTGCTGGTTGCCTGGGAGAAGAGATGAACCCCCTCCTGTCTACAACCACCTTTCAGGTAGTTGTAGAGGGCAATGAGGTCACCTCTGATCCTTCTCTTCTCCAGGCTAAACAATCCCAGCTCCCTCAGCCTCTCCTCATAGGGCTTGTGCTCAAGGCCTCTCACCAGCCTTGTTGCCCTTTTCTGGACACGTTCAAGTATCTCGATGTCCTTCTTAAACTGAGGGGCCCAGAACTGGACACAGTACTCAAGGTACTTCACTGATAGGCTGCCATAAATTAGATGGATTAATAAAACCCTTTTTTGCTCTTGCTTCTGCATCATGGCATAGATGCACCTAAACAAAAAATGATCTTAATTTAAACTGTCTGACTTCTAGGTGAAAGCATACAAATTTAGTCTCTTGATCTGTAGGTCAGACACGTTCTGGGAAGAATCTCAGTTCAGTGTGTGTTACCCAATACTGCTAATGCACAGGATCACAGGATGTTGGGGGTTGAAAGGGACCTCCGAAGGTCACAGGTCCAACCCCTCTGCCAGAGCAGGCTATAGAATCTAGCACAAGTTCCACAGGAACACATCCAGATGGATCTTGAAAGTCTCCAGTGTGGGAGACTCCACAACCTCCCTGGGCAGCCTGTTCTTCTATTCTCTTTATTTTACCTTTGGTTTCCTCCTGACATGGTCCAGCATGCTACTGTATACCTCGTTCACGGAAATTTATTTGATTTCACCTAAATGTATATATTTCTTAATTACTTAGATTTCCTGAAAAGAATTCTTTATATGACAGTCTGCAACATCTAGATATCTCTGGAAAGGTGGTGTGGCCTGCCAGTGAAAAGTGGATTAAGAAAAACCCACTGACTGCTCCTCGTATGCTGGCTTGAACTTTACTCCCACTTAAGCAGGAAAAGGAAAAGTAACTGTGAAGTATGTAACAGCTTGTAATTTGATCCAGATTGTACTGATTTAAAAAGCAAAGAGCTGCAAATATCTTGTTGCTAGAAACAAAGATGGGAGGCAACACAAGCAGTCAAAAAAAAAAAGACTGCTAAAAGCACATCAGCTTTCTGAAACATTAAACTTCCAGCGTTTTGCAGAAAGAGAGCATTTTGAGGACTAGACAGAAGTTTCGATTCTCTAGCATGAAAAACCAATTCTTTTCAAGCCAAGCATATAAATAACATGCTTATTTCCTCCCACTGTATGACCTTTCCTGTTTTGATTTAATGAAGTTGCTGTTAATTTGGGAAAACTCACTAACTATAACCCACTCCCCACAAAGAATAATAAAAAAACCCACCAAAACTGATAAAATCAGGTTAACAGAAGCTGAAAAAAATAGTAATAAAAGTTTTGTTCACTCTTACTATTGAGACCTAAAGAAGAAAATCAGTCTCAGAACTTAATAGAAAGTTAAATAATAGCTAATTTTCTTTTTGGATATCAAGGCAATGAAACCTGTAACTAGCAGGCTGCTTATTCAAAAATTTAAATTTCACCTACAGCTTTTCTTCACTGCTTTGTGAGTCCTTTATCCCCATGAATAACTTAATGGTGTTTTCAAAGCAAATGCAACATGCCACAAAGTATTGTCTATCAATTTTATGTGGAATATTATTCCTTACTGTTTGTATTGTACTGGTTAGACAGCTGAAGGAAGCGGGTGCTATTCATGTGTAGCTCTACACCTCTGCTCATTTGTGAGTTGCAAATATTGTTGTCTACAAACCACTCATTAAGGTTTCCCCCTTGCACTAGAAAATATTAAATTATTGATTTTGGTATACAGGTAATCTTGTGGCAATGAACCCATGAATCTGGAAGGTAGCTGAAGGTCATAGGGTGCAAAAGATTTTAATTTGGAGACTACTGCACGGAATGAAAGGAAGAAAAAATGCCTTTAATAATCTCATTGTTTGCAGAATAGATTAATTTACATGAATGAAAAAAATATGACTCAGTGTATCCATAAAAGAGTGTATATGTGTGCTAGCTGTCCATGCTTTTATTCTAATATTTCTTTGTTCTTTGCTGGGGTGACTTCAGTGGTCTGAAGTGGCTGGAGAGCAGCCAGACGAAAGGGACATGGGGGTAGTGGTTGACAGCCAGCAGTGAGCCCAGGCAGCCAGGAAGGCCAATGGCATTCTGGCCTTCATCAGAAATAGTGTGGCCAGCAGAAGCAGGGAAGTCATTGTGCCCCTGTACTCAGCACTGGTTAGGCCACACCTTGAGTACTGTGTCCAGTTCTGGGCCTCTGAATTTAAGAAGGATATTGATGCACTCGAATGTGTCCAGAGAAGGGCAGCAAGGCTGATGAGAGGTCTCGAGCACAAGCCCCTATGAGGAGAGGCTAAGGGAGCTGAGGTTATTTATCTTGGGGAAGAGGGACTCAGGGGAGACCTTATTGCTCTCTGCAACTACCTGAAAGGAGGTTGTAGCCAGGTGGGGTTTGGTCTCTACTCCCAGGCAACCAGCACCAGAACAAGAGGACAGTCTCAAGCTGCACCAGGGGAAGTTTAGGTTCAAGGTGAGGAGAAAGTTCTTCGCAGAAAGAGTTGTTTGCCATTGGAATGTGCTGCCCAGGGAGGTGGTGGAGTCACTGTCCCTGAAGGTGTTCAAAAAAGGATTGGACATGACACTTGAATCCATGTTTTAGTTAGTCACAGTATCACAGTATCACAGTATAACCAAGGTTGGAAGAGACCCCAAGGATCATCAAGTCCAACCTGTCCCAACAGACCTCACAACTAGACCATGGCACCAAGTGCCACGTCCAATCTCCCCAGTCATGAGGTGTTGGGTGATAGGTTGGACTTGATGATCTCTGAGGTGTTTTCCAACCTTATTGATTCTGTGATTCTGTATTCTGTACATAGTCATCACATTTCATTGTAGATTGTAGTTTTGCTCGCAAATAGGGCTCCACTTGCTTCCAGCTGAGCTGGTCTAGCAAATTTAATGTTGGGGGGGGAATTTTCAACCCATCACAATTTGATACAACATAGACTTATTTCAACATAGATTTATTTAATAAATCAACTTTTCTAACAAAACTTAATGAAAAATTTTCCTTGCCTAGAGACCTTAAATTTATTTTTAGAAACTGTAGGATACTTCACAGGAAATCATTGTCATCAAGTGGTCATTTTAAAATCAGTCAAGAAATTTGTGCTTAAAGACAGGCACTTAAATACTTTACTGGTCCTGAGGGAGTGATATGTACTTTCATGTTCACCAAAAAAAAAAAGAACCACAAAGAAAACAAACAAACCAGTGTGAAGCCCCTTCTCTGTCATATTCACAAATTGCATAAGCCAATCTTAATTACCAAAACCATGTTGCATTATTTGGCACTTTGCTGCTTATGATGGCGCCTAGACATTATGGATAGATGCCAAGATGTTCCAGAGATATCCCTGACACAAATTAAACTCTCCACTGAATGCATTTTGTTCTTGCTTAATTCAGTTAAGGCTGTGCTTTTTGAAAAGTTTTCCTCTAATTCAAACTTACATTGCTGGGATGAATTATGGGTGCCTGAGCTAGGTCAAAAAAATGTTTTCTGCTACGTGCTCTAGCACTACTTCCCTCTCCATCCCTTAAAGAAAAGAAGGCGGGGGGGGAGAGGGGGAGAAAAGAGAGAGAACCTCTGAAATTATTAGCATATGAAAGATAACAGCCCTGAGCCAAACCCTCATTCTAGTTTTTACTTTGATGATTATAAGCAAGAGAATAGCTGGCACAAATATCTCAGACAAAAGTGCAAGCTGTAACTCCTATGATTGATAGTGCTCTTATGCTAGCCTATATACCCCTGTGGCCTGTTTCCTTCATGTTGGATCTGCCTTTCTGCAACAAGCAGGTCTCTTATCCAAAGTATGTTGGTAACATTAAAATATTTTTTACAGTATCTACATGACCAAGAATAATTAGTACTGTATTACAAGGGGATAAATCCTAGAATTTTGTTTATTTATGGTTTTTATATAACTACTTTTTTTAACAGATATTTCATCACCATCAAGTATAATTTGTTTAAAATATTTGGGGATATTCTGGATGTCTGTTGTAATCAACACAAGGCAACATCATGGAGGCACGTAAATTGTTTGCTTCAAAATGTGGGAGATTTAGCTCATCTAGACTTGAGCTCTTCTGAGTTATGATTTGTAATTTTTTTTTCTTCTAGCCATCTTTAACGAGTACAAGAATACATGAAAAGCAGCAGCAATCCTGAGGAATCCCATCTGCATTATTCCTCTACTAGCACTTGGAGAAGTGAACTTTTATGTTCTGTGGTTTGAGTCAGCCACAGGCATGGCTTTGGGGTATGACAGTTTATGACTATTTCTGAAATGGTGGAACACTATAAAAATAAACAACCCCAAAAAGGCATAGAGGTTGGATTTTACCATTGGATGAAATAACACTTGAAGCTCTGTTTTGTGCAAGACTGACTTTTTCGGAGCTCTCTAGGCTGAGCAATAGTTGAGATATAGGGAGCCTGCTTTGAATAATAGATGAACGAACAAGATATGCTTCCACTGCTCTTTCTTTGTACTGGAGTTAGGACTTAGCGCCTCTGCCATTCGTTTATTTGTTTGTAAGTTGAGGAGGTAGAAATGAGTCAAGGTTCTTAAATACCTTTGAAAATTGATTAAAGCCCTGTTTTTGACAAAGAATCTGGTTCAGTGTGGAGAAGGCATACTCCCTCTGATAAGCATGATTGGCAAGTTGGTAACAACAGACAAGGATAAAATTGAGGAACTCAGCAACTTTTTGCCTCAGTCTTCATGAGTTGAAGGACCACAAGGCACAGACTAGGTGGACAAAGTCCATCCCACTGTAAGTAAAGACAAGGTTCATGACCACCTGAGAAATCTGAGCATGGACAAGTCTATGGGACCTGATGAGAAGGATTCCAGATGCTTGAGGGAATTTTCTGATGTAGTTGTCAAGCAACTTTCCATGATATTTGAAAAGTCATGGCAGTCAGGTCAAGTCCTGGCAAGTACAAAAAGGGAAACATTGAGCACATTTTTTAAAATGGGTAGAAAGGAGGATCTTGGGAGCTGTTGACCTGTCAGACTTATGTCTGCATCCAGCAAGATCATGGAACAGGTCCTCCAAGAAGCTATGCTGAGGCACATGGAGGATGGGAAGGTGATTTGAGCAAGGCAGCATGCTTTCACCAAGGAAAAGCCCTGACTAATTGAAGTTTTGGTCTTCTGTGGTGGAATGACTATACCAGTGAACAAGAAATGAGCTATCAACGTCAGCATTCAACTCCTGTAAAGCCTTTGATACATGCCTACAGCATCCTTGTCTCTAAATTTGAGAAATGTGGGTTTCATGGGTGGACCACTTGCTGGATAAATATTTGGCTGGATGATCCCCCTCAAAGAGTGGCAGTCAATGGCTTAAGATGCCTAAGTGGTGACAAGTGACTGCTGGTGTGTTTCTCAGGCACTAGTACTGGGACCATTGCTGCTACACATCTTTGCTAGTGACATGTACAGAGGGATCCAGTGCAGTCTCAGCAAGTCTGCCAATGACATGAGGATGTGTGTTGCTGTCACTATAGTGGATGGAAGGAATGGGAGCTTGGGGTCCTTCTCTAGAATATTTTTTTTTTCCTTTCAAAACCCAGAGCAGCCCTAGCTGTGTCTAGTGGTATAACACAAAGAGTCCACACTGTACTTCAAAAGAGCTGAAAAAGAATTTGTGAGTAAACTAGATTCTATCTATTCCACCCTTCTGAGGAAAAACAAACAAACAAAACCAACTCCAAAACAAACAAACAAAACAACAACAAAAGCCAATAAAAAAATAAACAGTTCAGGCTTCTACTAAGATAGCAAAATGTTTTACTTCTTCTCTCCACAAGGCTTTGGAACTGGCCTTAGTTCATATATTAATGACTACCAGAAAAGTGAAAGAATACTGGCATGCATTAAGAAGAGTGAGTCCAACAGGTCAAGAGAGGCTCTCCTCCTCCTCTCCTCTGCCCTGGTAAGATCACACCTGCTTTATTGTATGCAGTTCTGGGCTCCCAAATTCCAGGACAGGAAAATTATTGGAGAGCATCCAACAGAGGGCCAGAAAGATGATTAGGAGCATCTTTCTTATGAGGTGAGGCTGAAAGACCTAGGGTTCTTTAACCGCAAAAAGAGAAGACTGAGAGAGGATCTTATCAATGCATGTAAGTATCTAAAGGGTGGAGATCATGAGGATAGGGCTGGGATCTTTTCAGTGATAAGCAGTGATAGGACAAGGGGCAACTGGTGCAAAATAGAAACTTCTTCACTTTACGGATGGGGGAACACTGGAACAGGCTGCCCAGAGAAGTTGTGCAGTCTCCTTCTCTGGAGACTTTTAATTCCACCTGCACTACGTGCACCTGCACTACGTGGCATACCTGCATTAGCAAAGGGGGTTGCGCTAGGTCCCCAGAGGTCCCTTCCAATCCCTACCATTCCATGATTCTATGATCTCCAGTAACAGTACACATCTGTCTGGCTAATGTGCTGTATTGTGCCTCTAGGAATCCTTTCCTGAAGTTTCCAGGAAAAGGCACTCTTAGGACAAGTCTACTCCTATCACTTGAAGTACTCCCTTTGAGAGATTATAACAGTGTTATATAAACATGTCACATGCATCCAGCAGTTCAGGAAAGCCTGATGAAATAGCTCTGAATAAATATATTGGAGTCTATTACTGGTATCAGAGTAGAAGGTAAGGTTCTCAGTGAGGGTCTGGTCCTTTCTGTCAAGCCCACTACTTCCACACAGAACTATTTTCTTAATGGTTTCATGGTCTTCCACAAAACCATTCCAGGAGAGATTTTATGTAAGGCATCACATCTAGATCACTTTCAGTGCTGACAAATGGTATCCTCTATAGCACATACAGATGAGAGGTTGAAGACTCATGTGCCTGAAAATTCATTTGTTTTCTTCCAATGATGGGAGCTGACTAGTCAAAGACACCATCTCTCCTTGTAGCATTTGTGGATTTGCATTGAGTGTTGTTTTAAACTGTCACAGTAACAAACAGTATCACATTTGTAACATCCATAAATGTATCTATGCAAGACAATGCAAGGAGTGTTAGAAGAAAGGGAGATCAATCACAGGACCACTGTAAGTCGCCATGGTCCAGAGGTCTAAACATAAGTTCTTTTGAATGCCACTACCTTAAAACATCAGGGTTCATGAAGCACTCCAGTGAGCTTTCTGACACAAAGTTCATAAGAACGCCCAAAAGGCCAAGGTGCTGAAGCATGAGGAGACTGAAAGAGTAAGTGTAGAAATGTGTTTGAATGTGTTATCTCAGCAACAAAATACAGTCTCAACTCAGTTAGGGTTAACAGCTCAGAAGTCAGCTAACAAATCTTGCTCAGTTTCTGAACAAAATCCTATGCAAATCTAATTACTAAAAGGACTAGAATTTTTAATGCAAGTCAGATGTTCCACAAACAGACGTATGTAACCAATCACAGATGGAGACCATATGGTTTACTTGAGAACACCCATTTTAAGAGCAGAGAGGAAAACGTTCTAGTTCTATGATGACACTTTTTGGTCATGGACACACTGTTTTGTCTTTCTGTCTCCTCAGCATTTCTCCCACATGGACTCTGTTGGGACAGCTAGCAGCAAGAGCCAGCAAAGACTGTTGGTTATTCTAGGGGTGACTGTGTGGTGGCCCAATCTCACATCTTGCAAAATGAGTCACATCCATGCCCATGATTTCTCCAACAACCTTCCTTTGGTGCTGGTGCATACTCTTAAAGCATTTATCAACTATGCCTCCCAAATTTCTTGAGGACTCTAACTGGAAACAGGATTTTACCCTGAATCTTCAATTAAGGATTTACCTAGCACAGGCACAGTATATATTGCTGCAATGTTTAACTACATTCTTCTAGTAATGTAATTAACACTTCTTGTCTGAATCTGTCTAGCTTCACCTGTTGAATCTTGCTAGGCCCTTATCAACTAGATTAAAGAGATGGCTTGTATTAGAAGGCATGTCTTCTTTCACGTAACTAGCATTCGAATAATCTCTCGATCTTCTTTTTACTGAACTACATCTGTCAGGGCTGCCCCAGCTTTTTTTTTAATGTACACCACAGCTGGACTTCAAAGATTATATTGGTCTGGAATTAAGAACCTTTTAAATTGTACATTAGGCTTTTTTGTCTCTAATCTCCATCCTAGCAATAATGAACAATCTAAGCGAGCATTAAGACAATATTATTACTAAAACCCACAGCTGACAAGCCCAGGATGTACAGGGAAGATCTGGCTGCATGAAACACGTTGGGACAGGGCTGAAATACATTGGAGTGAGATATATTCCACCTTTGATTAAAGAGGGAGAATACAGACTGACATTTTAAAGCCTAAGTGGTCCATGTTGCTCTTCTGTTTGAGTTGTATCAAGCTATCTGTTTGAGGAATTATACATCTGTTAAGTACAGACTATTTGTTTCTGGAATGCACTCAGCTCCCTTGTAAAACAGTGCATACATTAATTTTTTTTCCTTGTTGGAAGCCCTGTACTACCCAGAAGTATTATCTGGACACATAGATCTTTTTGCTTTCAACAAAGACTTTTGGAAATTCTTATAAGACATTAGAACTTGGGATTCTGGAGTAAATCAGGGGTCCTTCACAAGAAGAAAATATGGGCTACAGGATCAAAAATTACTCTCCCATCATTCCACTATTTTAATATAATTCCATTTACCTTTGTCATAGCTCACTGGTGTCAAAAGGATCAAAAGTAGTTCTTGCACCATCTGCTGGGTTTGGAGCAACTTTTATATATGGAAGCATGTAATCAATGAGTCATACTAATGCCAAAGGAATGATGGTAGTTTTCTTAGATAAAGGAAACAATCTGGTTACTTTGAAGTACAGATAATCACAAACCCCACTTTAGAGTAGTGAACAGTTCTCTCTCATATATATTGCAAGGGTTCTTTTAAAAAGTCCTAAATTTCTGTATCTTGTATATTGACTTATCCAGAATCCTGGAATTTGAGTAGCTATCAAAGGAATTGTTAAGGCAGATTCTGGGGTGGCTTACACTGATTTCAGAGCCTAAAATCCTCACCTGTCCAGCTGAATAGGATTTTTTAAAAGCTGAAGTATGTCAATTGAGTTTAAACAGAAAAGAAAATATAAAAATAACAGTGTGCAGTTGTAAGCCTACACAAAGATGTAGGTGTAGTTGCCCTGTCTGTGAACAAAGAAGCAGTTCATAATACTTCACCTTTCTTACTGTATTTCTCATCCTGTAGGAACCATTGTTGGTATGACCACTCAATCCTTGTGCCATCTGCAGATTATTATACCTGATTCTTCATTTGTCTCAGCTGCATTTTCAACATATGCCAGTGTGCTGGGTTGAAGTTTCCCCTAGCATTAAATTTAGCCAGACTAAACCTACCACAGTTAGGGAGTTGTATGCAGCTACCCAGTAAGCAAGTCCAGCCATTACCACTGGAGCAACTCAGTACTTTGTTCTATGGGGGGGTCTCAGTTAAGATCAAAAAGTATTATATTTGTAGTTCTTTCTCTAATTGCTGCCTCATATCAGAATTTCTCCCTAAAGTGAGTGGGAAAATTGCCATGTACTATGTGTGTCTACCTACCTTTTTGTGTGTGCCTTTCTCATGATTTTCAGGATTCATTGTTCAATTTCAAGCCTACTTGACAGAGAAAGTAAGAAGCCTTGCAGATGCATAGTACATTAAAAATTCTGTGGAGATGGGCATCTAGAGAGAGCAATCAAGTATGATAAATGCTGCCTGCAAATCTTCAGTTAGTAGTTGCACTTCTTAAGCATCAGGAAAAAAATAATGGAAGTCAGTTGTACATAATCCTCTTGCAGAGAAAGCTTTAACTGGAGCCTGCCAGTTATTTAGACAACAGAAAAACAGCTGAGACTTCTAAATCTGGAGGAAGTAAGATTTCATCAGACCTGCATAGGAGACATTAATTTAGTTTCAATTTACTTTTGATTATTTTTTTCCCTACAGGCCTCTGACTGAAACAAGATGTGTAACTTGTAGGGAGACCAGCTAGCCCTCAGTTTTGTTAAAGATTCAGAGAATTCTTTATAATTCTCTATCTATGACAAAAATACAACCTCTTTGTTGGGCAAGTTTTCTTTAAATGCGTTTGATTTAGATTAGGAGGAGAAATAATTTGTGTAATTGAAATACATCACTGGTGGTTGTCATATCTGCTTTTACAGGTTGCTCCAGAGCTGGCATAAATCAGTTCTGCTAAGGCTGGTAACTGCTTGATGAAGACACTTGCATGGCACTTGACCCCATTCTCATTTTGTCTTGGTGGTACAAAGACATAGGTTTGCTGGTAAGCAGCTAAATTACTTTTGTTCTATGACAGTAGTAGAGAAAGCTTCAGGCACATGGTCACAGTTTAAACAAGCCTTCAGAGCAGTGGAGCCTTCCAGGAGCCTTCCAAACATCATCTTTATTGCCTTCTACTTTTCTCCCTATTTTGCACATTGCAGAACTGTTCTGAAGGATTTGCTTCAAACAATATAAAATAATATAATAATAAAATAATGTAGTGTAATAGCACACAGATAATATAAAATTACCAATATATCACTTAATATTATTACATGATTTAGCAGGTGAACTGCCATTTTCTTCTTTGTATTCATCAAAATGTAGGCGATTTTCAGAAGTTCCTGTATAGAAATGGATCCACATGTCCTGAATATCACACAAAAATGTTTGATTTCCCATTCCTTATTGCACTATCATTGATCAAAAGAAAGCTCAGTCAAACTCCTGGTAGAAGTTATTTACAAAACATGTTTGTAAACGACAACTAGTTTTTGAGACAGTAAAAGAATGGCTTTACTACTCATATTCTCTATGATCATCAGGGGAAGAAAAAGTTTGTGCCTATTTGTGTCCTCTGATATGCTTGGTTATGCTAGAACACTGAAACAAGACTAATTACCTTTGATTCATAAATTGTGTTGCAGATCCGCTGGGAAAAATTGATTGTTCAAGGAAGAAACATGAGTAAAGAGAAGAGGTGAAATACTATGTAGGCTTTGACACCAGCCCTCAGAAATTATAAAAGTATTTCCACTGAAGAACTATATTGGAGATTAAAAAAAAGAAGCTATTTTAAATATGAGCTCTGGAATCTCTCGTATACTCCATAGTCAACCTTGGTTGACTGTACACTCTTCAGGTCTGGGAGTTTTGTTTAGTACATACACAACCCAGCACAGTGAGGCTTTAGGGTAAGCATTGTTGCAGTGGGTGCACTCAGTAGGCACATTAATATATGGATACACAAATACAAAGAGCCACTGTCATAACCTGGTGCTCTTACATTATGATGCCAAGCGTGAAGAAGTCTGAAACACCTTACAGGATCCCTTCCATTTGTTGTTCCTAAATCATAACACTTATTCTCTGAATACCAGCAGAGATTTTCTTCTTTGAGCAGCTTTCATTTTCCTAACCTGACACAATTAGAAATACTGCCACAAACAAATATAGTCAAATGCAATTTCTTGATTAACCCAGATGCATCTCTAGCAAGATGCTGAGAGTGGTACTGCTGGCTGAAGGATTTGGTTCTTTTCAGTCTAGTCCTGTAGGGAAGAGACCTAGGTTTTGAGAACTGAGATCTGGGGTTTACTATGATTTCCCTGTATGCAGTGCTGCACCAACTGCTTCTACTAAAAATCCTCTTCCATGTTCCCTGATAAAACTCAAGTAAGAGTGACAGAGCTAAGAAAGCAATGAAGATGAAACTGTCCCTTGCTTTATTGTGAAAATAGCTAACAGATTAGCTTTTGCCCTTTCTTCTGTTATGAAGAACATACATTTCTAAAGCAAATTATTGTCTGATGACAGGTTTCCATTAACAAGGAAAATCAAAGCACAAATTAAATTAAAAGATCAAAAATATAGTTACAAGTAGTTACAAGACTTACTGAAACCTGGGTTAGCATTTTGAAGAAAAAGTGCATTCTATCATTTTTCAGGCAAGTACTCTTACATGTTACAGTTCTGACACTTACTATGAGAATGATAGAGACTTTCCTTATGCTGTTTATCCTGAAGGATGTTAAAGAGCTGCTTTCCAAGTAAAAATCATTAAAGCCAAAGAAACCAAGAGCATTAGTGTAATTTACAGTTAATTCCAAACAGGATCTCCTCTTAGAGAGTGAAAAATAAACAGAGTCCACCTTTACTAGATTAGCCAAAAAGCACAAGCTGCTCACTATAATCTAAACCAGCTGAATGATAACTCCTCAATCACTCTATTAGCTGACACTGCTGCTAAGGGAGCAAAGATTTTTCCTGGTTTTGCTTACACTGCACTTTAATGGAGAATGTTGGATTTTGAAGATGATTTTAGGATGTTTGCTAAATTCCTCTGGCAGCAGGCTTTCCAAAAGCCTATGGCAAAGTGCTCAGAAGTTGGAAAGTACTGCTAACAGACCTGGCTATCAAGTCAACACTTCTGTTTCTGGCTAGGGATCTCTGTACTAAACATCTGGGGCAGATGCAATGCAATGTATTCATTTTACTCCTTTAGTATTATTTGTCATGAATATGAATTCTAACAGGAGAATAAAAATCTAACAGAATAATAATAATAGAGTGATTAGTAAATTACTCACCTCCTTAGATGCCTTGAGTACTGATTTAAGCTTAGTCAGTGTAAGTGGCTCTTCTCTGTGTCAGTGTAGGCTTATAAAGTAACTGAGAGGGGAAAAAAAAAGGTAATGGTATCACCCAAAAAAAGAGTAGATTTGGTCACTGCTTCGTTTGCCCATGGCTGCCTTCCTTTTGAGGTCCTATTTCTTTGATAGACCTCTTGGCCTTATTC